>PVKA01000787.1:0-114740 GCA_004027165.1 Ctenomys sociabilis | reverse complement strand
GTTAAAATAAGTCTTTCAATTACTATAGCCAGACTCTTCAGTAGAACTTTAGCAAAGCTGGGATGCTTAGAAATACTTGCTGTCACTGGTGCCAGAGATGACCTCCTAAGCCTAGTGGAGCATAACTGTAACCTGTGCATGCAGGGGACTTCCTGGGCGGGCCTCGGGGTGCAGTGCTGCTGACCACTGTACTTGACGGCTGTTTAATCCCCAGCAAAGCCCGTTCTCTGGGTTTCCACTCACACCTACGGCACATAGTCTATCCAAGGTAACTGGCAGCATTGACATACTACGAAAGGGACAAGTCACCATCCTGACCAGCCAAAGGTGGCAATGTCTTCTTCTCCACTCCAGACACTAGCAGCAGAGAGGCAGAAGCAGCGAAAGCGACAGCAGAAAACCAGGCCCTTTATCCTGCTGACGCTGGAACTACCAGCCCAGTGCCTTCAAGAGCTGAAATGCTGGAAGACATACATGAGTGATCCTGAATAGCTGAGACAGTGACAAGACGCTTATGAATGAGACGGAGGTGTTTTCATGCTGCTAAGTTCCAGTGAGACAGAACGGTCCAATCAGCCCAGTCAACAGCGGGCAGCTGGGGGAGATCGTCCCACGTGAATATTTGACGGACTCGAGTCACCACAAGCCAACCAAATGAGTGCCTATGTTCATTTTTTTTTTCTTTCTTGACAGTGCCTGTAAATCTGAGGAGCTGAAATCTGCAGTTTGGGATCAGGCTGCATTCTGGCCATACGAAGAGACTTGCATATGACAAGGCTGCTTGCCAAAGCCGTGGTACTACAGCACAGAAGAACACGTCCAGGGAAGACGCTTCCCGGACCCTCCTGCCACCTGCTCTTGCTGCTGTCACTTGGTCTCTGAGCACTGCACCCCGAATGGTGTGAGCAAAGAGGACACATTTCCTTCCAAAATATCCTAATGCAATCTCGTGAGACAGTATGTTTTTTTTTAATTTTATTTTATATTTTTATGTATCTGGTACAGGGCCTCATTACCCAGCTAGGACTCATACTGATCCTCCTATTTTCAGCCTCCCCAGAGCTGGTATTATAGGTGTGAGCCACCATGCTGGGTCTCCGTGACAGTATGCTTTTAGAAAGTATGTTAAGCCCTAAATTACAAAGTAAGATTTTTAATTTTTTTTCTTCTATTGGTAAGAGATAGCATCATTTAGATATTAATTGTCAATACACTGGACATCCTGAGTATTTTTTTTTTCTAGAAAGCGTGTCTACTCCCATCAGACATTCCTAATCCAGATATTTGGAGACAAAATGAAAAAAAAAAAAGAACAAGGCTAACTTTATAGAGGCTTCTTACTGCTCAGAAAATTCTCTTTGAGTTCTTACACAATGGTTTAGTTTTTCCTTATAAGCTGGCCCTTTTAGGCCCAGATTATTTTATACTAGTAAGATCAATATGTTATTATCATTATCACTATTATTGTTCAATGTATTATTAAATTTGCATTTTAGTAATAGGGCCCAAGAGATGCACACAAGTCACTCATAACATCATACAGAGGCCATTGTTGAGAACTATTCTTATAGCTGTATTCTTTATGGAAGTATCAGTTCTGTGAAGGATTCTTAGCTCTTCCTTCTATCTTCCGTTTCGCAAATCTAAGCCTGGTCCTCATCATTTATTCTCACTTCCATTAGAAGAAATTCTGGTCGCAAAGCCCAAACCTGGGAGCAGTATGTTGACTGCTTTTGGGAAATAATGTGAACCGCAGACATAAGACATAATTCATCGTATGGCAGGTTCATGGATTGGTGCTTACTAATAGTAAGGCTAGGACACAGTGACATATGGGAGAGCCTGTAAGTTTTAATGTGTATTCAGTATTTTAAAATAATACGAACATGCAAAGCCTATGGTTGAACCTCTTTGGTTTTTCTAAAGCCAGGAAGCCAGGCTGCCGCTGGGCGTGTACCAAGGCAGAAAAATGGTCTGTGGAACACATTTCAGAGAATGCCCAGGTGCTGAAGTGCTAAATTAATTGGCATATGGAAGCCAATATAAATATGTATTATATTCCTCACTTCTCTCACACACCGAGAGAACACACTGGCCTGAGTCTTGCTTTTTTCCTTTAACAATCTATCTTTGAGATCTTCTCATATTCAAACATAAAGAACTATCTCTTCTCTTTTTTATCACTTATGTGCACATTTTAGAACTGCATCGCATGTCATTATAGAACATGTACAATGATAAAGCCAGTGAAAATCGTGTAATGTTCTGTTATTTCCATGCCCTTGAAAACTCAGGATTATTATCATAGGGGCAAAGGGATGCAATTTTAAAAACACTGATCAAACCAATAGCAATGGATACCTTGGGTTTTGAAATCTCGTGCTCATGGAAAGAAATCTTCTTGTGAGAAAGTCTGATCGCATTGGTATAAAATGTGTAGGATAGGATGATGTTAACTTGCTATACAAGATCATAAGATGGCATGAAAGACTCCGAAGGGTTTCATTAAAGGATGCAGAACAACTAAAACATCAATAAGTACAATAATTATAATGAATTGAACCCATCAAATAAGCTTAAATTCATGAGTTTATAATGATATTTGGAGAAACTAATTAGTTACCTTCTCATAATTAGAGGGAATCAAGCCATCATTTTATAAATTGAGTAAATACAGAGAAAGAATAAAGCACTTATCCTGTCTTTCTATACAAACTGTACCACTAGATAGTAAATGAGGGTAGTAATCTCCTTATAAAATTATTTCATCAAACATACAGAAAGGAAATGATTGCCTTAAATCACCACCATCATGCAACTCTTATGAATTCATGCATCTAGGTATTGAGATCTAATAATATGAAGAGTGAACTGGACATTCTGTTCTTCCAAAGGACGTTGAACCAGGACCTTTTCAAACTTGCAGGCACAGCACTCTGGATTCATAAAATATGAGTTATCCCTACATTATATTAACTAAAATGTAAAGATACCAGACTGGGGAGCTAGCTCATGGCATAAGTGCCTGCCTGGCAAGCACAAGGTCCTCAGTTTGATCTGTGTTACGAAAAACAAACAAACAAACAAACCTTCTTTAATTCTTAATTAAATTAAAAAGCAAGTCATAGCAAATTATATTTCATTTATATGAAAACTATGTGTAGCTGTACATCTGATTTATTGTGTGTGACCTGACAGATTATGAGCAGAGGATTGAAGGGGAGTTAAGGGAATCTAGAAACAACGGAGAGGTTGGAGGGAATAAAGCTATTCATATATTCTTTTGAACAGACTTCTAAATTAACCTAATGATTTACAATGGGAAAAAAAAAACTACTGAAAAGAGAGGACTGTTAAGTGATCCCTCTTTTCTTCACACTTATTTTTTTAATGACCTGGGTCGTGTATCTCATAATATAACGCATAAAGTCAATGTTTTAGGAATTCTAGTGCCTGTAGGAATCCCGTGGGAACTGCAATGCAGACTGTGGTGCCCCAGGCCTGGGCTGTGGCCCGAGAGGCTCTTCCTGCCTGAAGGAATGGCTGCTGCTGGTGGAGGCGACTCACAGTCTGAGCATCCGGGACTTTGGGGAGCATCGCATCGTGGATCCACCCAAGTCATGATCCCTCCTGAAACTGAGTGTGTCCTGAAGCTCAGGGCCCACTGATACAAACATGAAGTCTCTGTCCTAACATTTATTGTATCCTCATAGGCCAATATAGTTTTTTAGCTCAAGGTATACTTTCCTGGCCATTTCGTTTTCTACTTTTTTGGATACTTGAGTACCTCACATGAAAATCAAATGCTTGCACTGTAATAAAGAAACTTTAATACATTTGTCCTGTAGGAAGATTTGAATAATATACTTAATATTCACAAGTAACACACTGCAAAATTTCTAAATTACAAATAACTCATCTCAACCCAATTCATTATATAAATATTTAATAGGGTTTCCAGGAATAGATGAAACACAGCATAATCCTTACATTACTGTGCAAAGAAAATAAGGCAAAAATAATCACATTCTGATTTTATGAAATTAGTATCTGAAAATGAAGGAAAGTGCTTGAGAGCATGAATCTAAATTTCAACGGCATAAAGCAATTTCAGTATTTGCAGGGTTATAACAGCTCATAACTTTATTCTAACTGGTTATAGCAGAATGGAAATTTAACTACCGCATAACAAAAATCTTAAAATTGCTGGAAGGACTACTGAAAGCTGGTGAGGGATGGCAGACAGCAGCAAGTCCCAAGCCTCACTCCAGGCTACCTCGGCCAAGTCCCAGCCAAGTCCCTCCCACTATTCACAATGCAAAAACAGATTTTGCAAAGGCTTGCAGAGTTTGCTTCACAGCTGTGAGCTCCACTTGGACTCAGGGAAGCTGGACTCCTAGAATGTGAAAGACCTCAACCAGGGCAAGCAACAGGAGCCACAGTTACTACCCCGGGGAACGAAAAGCATAGAGAACAGATTTACAAACACTATAAGCATGCATAGTTCCAAAGCATGTAAAGAATACAGCTATTTTAGCTACCCTAAATGAAAGGCAAAGTTCTCCTCTCTTAAAAAAGTTGGAAGCATTTTCACAAACCCATTGAGTAATGATTAGTCCTTAAAACTATTTAACACAGTAATACAGTAATAATGTTTATGTAGATATAGATATATAGATGCAATGCATAATGACACATCACATTATGTAACAAATAGTGACAAATAGTCACGTAAGGTTGTTTCTGGATTTCTTGGTTCCGAGAGGCCTACAAAATACACTTCTTCTAGACAGCGGCATGCTCTGCCTTTTCCCTGAGCATGCGTCTGCATTTCCTAATCTCCCGTCCTGCACATATATCCCTCATTGTACACAGTTATTTATGTGTCTGTTCTCTAAGTACTACACGAACCCTTTAACATAAAAGGTTGTGTCTTTGTTATCTCACAATCCTTGGTGTTTTGAGCACACAGATTATTCATTATGTATTTTTGTGACTAATAATACAGAGAAATACCTGAGGAGTTTCCACCTGGCAGAGGTATGAAAAGAAGGGAAATTTTTTCTCTCTCTCTTTTTTTTTTAGAACTGGGGATTGAACTCAGGCCCTTGCGCTTGCCAGGGAAGTGCTTATTCCACTGAGCCATCTTCCCGGCCCCTGAACAATCTCCCCAGTCCTTTTTTTCTCTTTTCATGTCTGAAATTCCAGTTTTGCTCTTCATGGTTAGCTATGGAAAGACTAAGGCTATTGAGTTCCAGTAGTTAATTTATGGATTATTTTACTTCTTAGGAATAACATTTCTCTCCAGTTCAAATTTAAAGAAAGGCATTTCAAGTTGGAAATGAGAAACACTGGCTTGAAATAGAAACTCTGTGTTTTACTTATAATGGAGAAAGTTCTAGAAAACAGATTGTCATGGAGACCTGAAAACCACCCTTCTCCTCTTATTTGACTTCCTCTTATTTTTATCTTGATATAAGACAAGTTTTATGTTTTCACTGTTTATCCTACACACAACGCAGGATAAATCTCATAAACAAAATGTTGAAGACTGATATGAAAGATGTCTGCAGATGTTTCTCCTTGGTACAAATTATTACTCTCTTAGAAGGCAAGAGGATAGGAATTGGTTAGAAGGAAACCCAAGGTAGGATTTTGGAAGTGATGTAAAGTTGTATTTCTTGATCTGACTGCTGTTTACAGGAGTGTATTTATGAAACATACCACTCCAAATTGTGTACTTTTTTTTATAGTATATTTTGTGCTTCAATAAGAACTGAAAGAAAAAGCCTAACGAAAAAATTAACTTCGTCTCCTCATTAAAAACTTTTTAAAGAGGGCCAGGGAGATAGCTCAGTGGAATAAGTGCTTGCCTTGCAAGCATAAGGTCCTGAGCTCGATCCCTGGTGCTGCAAAAAAAAAAAAAAACCTTTTAAAGGAAGTATCTATTAATGCTCCATTACCCAGATAAGCTATATACAAAAGTAAAGAAGACCTTGGGATTTTGAAATTTCACACATAGTGGCACCTGGGCACATGTAATCCTCACAGACAGCTTGAGAGGTGTCAATCTGGGACTCCATTTTCCATTAAGAGTTACTTGAAGCAGAGGGGAGGGTGAGAGGAACACATATGCTTGTACATATGAGAAGCCCCCAGTAAAAATGTCACCATGACCAGCTTCCACAGAGGGTGGTCTTTAGGAAGAGGACCCTTGGCTAGACAGTGAACCTAGCCCCCACACAGCATTTGCAGAAATGTTCATTCATTTAATGATTCTGGGAAATTTCAAGAATACTGACTATACATGCTAAGTATCTCCTACTGAAGACACTAATAACACCTTTGATAGCATATAAACACATGAAAAATTAAAAGAAAAAAGTATTAAAGTCAGTATATAATTAAATGTTTTTAGTTATATGATTTAAATACAAGCTATACCTGCCAAAACATACATTTTTCCTAGCAGACAAAATATTAGTGTATTTTATTTATTCATATACTTCATGGCAAAAACAACACCTTCACGTTCTTCTCAGATGTAACAGAAGACCAATGAAATGCAAATCACTACAGCCATTATGGAAAACAATAGAGATTTCTCAAAAAAAAAAAAAAAAAGAAAGAAAGAAACAGAACTGCCATATGATCCAGCCATTCTACTACACAAAGGAGATGAAATATTTATACCAAGAAGACACTTTCATTCCCAGGCTTCCTGTAGCACCACTAGCAGATAGCCAAAATATAGAATCCCGAAGTCCTTCAGAGGATAAGTAAAGAAACTAGGGTATACCGAATGGAATACTACTCAGTCATGAAAAGAATGAAATTTGGTCCTTTGCAGCGACATGGATGGGCCTGGAGAACACCATGCTGAGTGAAACAGGCCAGACGCAGAAACACGTACCACGTGTTTACACTTACTTATGGAAACCAACAAATCAGCCTTGTCCAAGTAAGAAGTGGCGCAGCACGTGGAAAGGACAAGGGCAAACGAGGACAGAAAGAAATTAACAGGCACTTCAGGAGGCTCGGAAGGGTGCTAAAGGAAGGGGTGGAAGAAGGGTGAATGGATTAATGCATGTAGGAGAATGTCACAGTGAACCTCATCAATTTGTGCAATTAATGTGTTAATTTAAAAAATCCCTTTCCTGGGGTCTGGCCACTTCCTGATCTGTCCTTAAGACATCTTTTCCATTGCTCTGATCCAAAGTACTTGGCTTCTTTTTAATATTGGCTTTTTGAGCAACCGTGTTCTTCTTGGCCCCAACTTGACGTTGGCTTGTTTTTTGGACAAACTGCAATTTTTCACACCCCTTGGCATTTGGATTTGCTTTTTCCTTAATTTTTACTACACAGCAGGCCAAAAGGAGCCAAGAGTACCCATCCGCAGCCTGAACTTCTGGGCTGTCCTGAAATTTTTTTCTCTGTCAGACCAAATAAAGTTCACCAGCTTTAAAATTCTGCCTCACCCCAGTCTGAGGACATGGGTAAAATATAAACAAATTCTCCCATAGTTAACATGCATAAACCCTGGTCCAATTTCCATGGAGCCCTCATTCTCATCTGAAATCGGGAGAGCCTGGCCTTTCCTGTCTGCATTCCTACCAGCATTGTGGTCTCCTGAGCTCTAACCAACACTACCCACCAAGCTCCGCTTACAACATTCTACAGCTCCTTCAGCTTAAATCTTCAAACTTTTCCAAACTCCTTCCACAAATCGGGTTCAAAGTCTTCTGAACCATATGGTTAGGGCTACTCATAGCAACAACTCCACTCTTGGTACCATTTTTCTTTTTCTTTTTTTTATTAATCTCATTGAGACAAAATTGCAATGAGACAGCTTCAAAGCAGGTTGGTAGAAGAGTTACAACAATTAATACATCGCATATTGTTGTCTTTGTAGCAGTCATTCATAGCACAAGATGCAGACATGATATCCTGTCCAAATAAATCTTCTTATTGAATTCAGAGAAAGTAGTGATATATCTATCCTATTTTGTATGTACAGATATAAACTGGTCCTTCATTTATATCTCCTTTTTTTGTTTAGTTTTGTCAGAGATGAGTATTCCATTGCCATCCAACTATTGTAGGAGCATGAGTTCAGCAAAATATTCCAATATAGTCCACAATAGTAGTGGGTTATCCATAGGCCTGGCAATGTCTGAATCTATTAACTTGAGCCTTCCACAGCTCAGCATATTAACATGGCTTCGTACCATTTTTCTTTATTAGCCACTGTCCCATTGCCAGAATAGAATACCCAACACCTGCCAATTAAAAAAGGAAGGGTTTATTTTTCCTGGCCTCAGAGCTGAAATAGCAGGTAGGGAGGGCATGGCAGAGGAAAGCTGCCCATGCTACAGTAGCCAGGAAACAAAGAGAGAAAGGAAGAGCTGACTTGATCTTTCTGAGTAGTACTTGATTGAACCCAGGCACTCAACTGGGCTAATGACTAGTTACTCTAATTTTTTTTAAATTTTATTTTGAGACAGGGTCTTGTTTAGTTGCCAAGGCTGGGTTGGAACTTGAGATCCTCCTTCCTTACTCTCCTAGAGTGCTGGGATTACAGGCAGGCACCACAATGCCTGGCAATGATTTGATTCTTGAGAAAGTTCCAAGTAGTTGTCAAAGAAGTTTCAGAAGTTCTGACAAATACTTTAGGATATGTATTACAGTAGAAATAAATGGCACATATTTGATGTTACATGGTCTCTACATATATATAGTATTTAAGACAGGGTCTACAGGGTCTCACTACATAGATGGGACTTGTAGTGATCCTCCTGTGTTCAGCCTCCCAAGCGCTGGGATTACAGGCGTGCACCACCACACCCAGTCTCAATCGCCACCTCAGCACATCCCAGGGGCGGGCGGGGCTGGCATGGCACACCAGGGATCCAACCCCCAGCCCTTGCGCTCTCCCTAAGCAGGTGCCTTAGTCCGCTGAACTATCTGGCTGGCCTGACACTTTAATATATAAAAATGTGTTTGTTTAAAATAATGGTAAAGAACAAGCAAAAAATGTTTACACCTTATAGGCAGTCATTGCCCACTTATGACCATCAGCATCAGCACAATGTGGCTTCTCGGGGTTAGAGGGAGGCTTGGGTTTCAGGTGGCACAGACACCTGCAAATCGCATCAAGCTGAGCCCTACTCTGTACATAATGGTACTTGATGGAGGCAGGTTTTGCTGGGGGAATCAGAAGGCTAAGGCGACAGCTGCCTGGTGTAGCCCGAGCAAGCCTTCCCAGGGGAGGCGAGCTGTCCTCTAGTCTGGGTGAGGCTGGCAGCTGGTGTGGAAGGAGGCAGAAGCAAGCGCAGGAAGGCACTTGTGCAAAGACAGGGTAGATTCAGAGTTGAGAATCGGCAGTGGAAAGTCTACTATCCATTGTAGGAAAAGCGCATTCTTGGCTAATGGTTTCTACCCTTTGTCATTAGAAAATAATGCATGTTCAAGTACAAAAGATTTTACTCATAACTCAAAAGATTTTTGCATATGATTAATTGAAAGGGTATGAGTATATTTTTGGATATAAATATTAGTCCTTGTCTCAGTATAGTTTTTTTAATTTTATTTTTAGTTATTATTATTTATATTTTTGGTCAGCTCAGCCTACCCTGAGGGTGGGGCTGGTCCTGCATATGATACTGGGGTTCAAACCTTGGTCCCCTGTGCCTAAGCTTACCTAGGCAGGTGCTTTAGACTGCTGAGCTATTTCGCTGGCCCCTTAGTGTTTTATTTTTAAATTACATGTAATTTTACTCTAGATAAAATTTTGCATTTGTTCCTTTTTACATAACACTAAATCGAGAGCAATTGAGTGAGTTCTCTGTAACCATCAAGTAAAAATTCCCAGAAATTAACAGTTCTCTTATCCTTGTATCTTTAGGTTGTTTAAAACAATTTATTAATATAAATATGCTCTGAGCCCAGGCCAAAAGTTTCCATCTCCCACTCATATTTGGGGTTATCAGCTCAGAAATTGTTTCCAAAAGTAGAATACCTACACCATGGATTTAAGTTCTGCAAACGTACTGACAAATTGGGAAGCTTTTACTGAAACTTTGGAAGGCATATTTTTTTCTGGATAAACTCTTAGAGAAGTGCTTATCTTTTTTTTGCCTTTTGAAGATAAAACTGATTTATAGATTAAAACTAGTAAATATTAATGTGGAACAAGTTAACCAATTAGAAAAAATTGCAACAGGAAAGCACTGATACACTTTCCTATCATTTAAACACACGCTATGAAAAGGCCCTAGGCCATTATTTTAATAGCATCTCAGTTGGGAAAGGTAAAATAATTACCACGGGGCGGGGACAGGGGAAGGAGTCTTTTGTCAAACACTCTGAAATAAAAGTATTGCATTCCACTGACTTTTGTACAGTCCTCTGCATGTAGGTGCATTTATCTGTATTGACTGGAAATTTTTGCAGATTGTTTTTCCTGCCTGAAGCAATCTAGCAGGTTAAATCTACAACAAATACAACCTTAGCACAAACACAGGGCAAGAACGTAGCAACAAATGATTGGGATAACCTTGGAGGGCTTGGGAACCTGGGAGTAGCAATGTATTTAATCTACGTTATACAAAATTCCTGGAATAGCAAAAACCTAGCAATGTTTTTGAGAAACGTTTTAAGCCTATGCACGGCTAATCTAAACCAAAATGATCAAAATCCTAAAAGCACGCCATATCAAATATGAACGTATGCAAGAAATGTAGCATCCAACATAAAACACCGAATTCATTTCAGATCTGACTCATAAACCGGGAACCTTAAGCACGGCCTTTTTTCTTCTTTTATCATCAAATTATACTAGTGCAGATGTTGGTTTCAATTAGATATGCAAACTTAGTATTTTTAAAAGTGAAAAACAGTGTCATACACTAAAGTTTAGAAATTTTCTTTGCCTTACATTTTTCTTTCTTCCCTATTTCTAATTTCCTGAAGTATGCACTAAAAGAAAAAAAAAAAACTCCGAATTTTAAAGCCTCACTATTGCTAGAGGAATAATAAGCAGATAGAGGATTAAACACACTTTAAAAACCTGGCATTTCTGCATCAGGGTCACAGGTTTTTTTTTAATTGAAAGTAATCTGAAAGGCTTTAGAAATACTCAAGACATCTACAAGTACAATGAGAAGGAATCAAATGTTATTATGTTCTCTTATTGACCAGAAACTTAAACCATAGACATTATATTCTTTGGAAGGAAGATGAAGACTGTCGCTCACATTCAGTATGGATTTTCACATCTCTTGGGGAAAGGAGAAAGGCTAGGCCACAGATAACGAAGCTCACATAACCCTTTGAAAGCTTCCAGACACACGGGGTTATTCCCTATGTAAGAACTGTGACTAACAGGCTATTTTCTAAGAAACTGTTATGGACCGCTGTCCCATTCATTTCCTTTACCTAAGGCCACAGATCCTGGTAGGGTTGGGTTTTACAGCCATGAACAGAGCAGGAACGGAGTCATGACACTGTGCCACAAGGCACTCTGAGAACACACCCAGGGCAGTGACAGGACTCAGTGTGGACCTATTTTCATGTCTCTGCCTCAATATTTTACTAGAAACCTTATAAATCTGCTTTATACAGATTAAACATTTCAAAAGCCTGCATTTTAAAGCAAATCTCTCCCAAATAAAGACAGAACTGTTAATACGTTATTGTCTGGCCACGTAATCTGAAAGAATTACTGAGGGTGTGCAAAGGCTTCACTCTTTTTGCACAGTGAGATTCCCTCCTGAATGCAGACTGGTGGGTTGAGGGCACATCACTAGGGTGGGAAGGAGAAGGAGGTGCCGCCGTGTTCTGGGAGAAATTCTGTCCATAAATTTAATACTTGAATTAAATCATTCTTATTTCAAAACTTCACAAATCATTTCATTCTTAGCTCTTCTGAATAAGGTGCTCGAAAGAAAACAAAATAAGAAGAGGCAGAAGCAGAGGAGGAGAAAAAAGAGGAAGAGAAGGAATAGGAGGAGGAAGAGAAGGAGGGCTATAGATTCATCTTATAAGAGACTATTTTAGGCTTGGGCAAAGACAAGATTTCTTAAATGTGGTGTGCTTCACTTCAATTATTTAATACCAATAACAACTCTTCCCATTTCACAGATGAGGAAATCGAGGCTAAAGGACTTACCTTCCTTGTGTAGGATCATGTGAGTGGCTGTTCTGGGAAACAAATGCCCTGGTTAACTAGTACCCGACCCTTGCTACATCTCTAAGCAAAATTCCTTTGTCTGCTTTTCCTGTGACAGAAGGGTGATTTTTCACAAAATGCCAAACTGCTCACATTAATTTTCTGCTTAAATCTTTCATGGCTGCTCATTCTTTTCAGAACAAATCTAAACTCCGTAACACGGTTTCAAAGGCTCTTCCTCGTTTCAGACCCTGCTCACCTCTCCGGCTCCTCTGCCATCATTCCATCCCTAACTCCAGTTGCTTGGTGTTTTTCAGGCTCTCGAATACACTGCAAACTCAGTTGCTTTGGAGATTTTGCCCAATCTGTATCCTCTTTCTAAAATACATACCCGCCTCCCTTTTCCTAACTTCCTCAACCTTCAAGCCTCAGCAAGATGTGCCTTCTTCAGCTTCTGGAACTGCACTATCCAGCTCAGTGGTCGCTGCCTGGACGCAGCCAGAGACCTGGGCACATGGCGAATCCTACTTAAGATGTGTGACGCAGGTCCTTGCAGAGGAGGTGCAAGAAAAAGAACTGGATTTATCAGTGATGATATTTTACACGGGTTACATCGGAAATGAGGATAGGGTTGGACACACTGGGTTAAGTAAAACGCTACATTTATTTTTGTGTCTTTTTTTTACTATTTTAAATGGAGCTGCTGCACAATTTTTAGCTGCATATATAACTCCTATTTCTCCTGGACAGTGCTGGAGAAATGCTGGAGGACTCCTACAGTGTCCTGTATCTCCCTTCGTGACACACCCTGCCCTTGTGATTATTTATACGGGGCTGGATACCACGCTGTAAGGTGTCAGAAAAAGGACCACACTGGTCTTGTTCCCATTACTCTCATGCTGAGAACAGTATCTGATACAGGGTGGTTGAACTGAGTTGTTGAAGTCGTAAAAGCCAGTGAGAGATGCTGATCAGTTGGAAAAAAAGAGAAAAATGCTGTTTTCCTTGGCATAAAATGTCAAGGTGCTCTTTGATTTTTGAAAAGGTCAAAAGGACCTCAGGTTTCAGCTTTCGATTTGAGCTAGGAGACTTTAAATATATATTCCCAGAGTTATGGAGATCTATTTATAATAGCTTGAAGTTTTTGAGGTCCAGTATATTACTTGATCTGTAGAGCCAATAAATTCCAATTAAAATCCCAGCAATCTGTTCTGCATAAAAACCAATTCTACAATTATGGAAAGGCAAAGCACTCAGAATAGCCAACACAATTGAGAAGTGTAGTTGGAGGACTTGTGCTACCCAATTGCAAGGCCTTTCAAAAAGCGGCAGCAATTAAGACAGTGAAATATCGCTGAAAGAGTACACATACACATCAACGAACAGAATAGGGAGCCCAGAAATAGGCCTACACGAGTATAGTCAACTGACTTCTTACAAAGGAGTAAAGACAATTCCATGAAGAGAAGATAATCTTGTCAACAAATGAAGCTGCAAAAATTGGATGCCCATATATGAAAGATAAATAGCCTACACAAAGACAATATACTTGGTCACACACACACACACACACACACACACACACACACACACACACACACACATTCTGAGGGAATCTGAGGATGCAATGTAAACTGTGACAAAAGAATTTCAGTTGGTACAGCTTGCTTCTGGGATACAGGCAACTGATCTGAAATCCACTACACCTGCATGCTGGAATTAGACAGCTAAATAAGTGGCAGATGGTGTGAGCAAATTTCTCTCTGTTGGCATGAGAGGTCACAGAAAACCAAGGAGGAAAGACTA
The DNA here is from genome assembly GCA_004027165.1 of Ctenomys sociabilis. NCBI lineage: Eukaryota > Metazoa > Chordata > Mammalia > Rodentia > Ctenomyidae > Ctenomys > Ctenomys sociabilis. The sequence continues at coordinate 100,765 of PVKA01000787.1, read as the reverse complement.
CAGGGCTCCACACGGCAGTGAATTAGAATTAGAGAAGCCAGTACAGGCCAATGTGTAGCAAAAATGTATTCAGAAGGGTTTACCTAAAATGTAATCACAAGGCCGGTGAGAGAGCTCAGCAGAGTAAGCGCCTGCTGGGGTTTGATGACCCACATACTCAGCTGACCCCGTGCTGAGCTGGCCACCGAGACTGGGCATGGTGGTGCACGCCTGCTATCCGAGCGCTAGGGAGGTTGAAAACAGGAGGAGTCCGAGCTGTGTAGTGAGACCCTGTACCAAAACCATAAATTAAAATAAATAAAGTATAGTGCTGTGCCACATATCACTGAGTCAGTCAATAGCAGATCCCCCACACAAGGGTGGTCCCATAGGAGTACGTCACCTAGACGCACGGTAAGCACAATCTTTGATGCTCACTCAATGATGAAAGCAACTATGTATTCCCTTAAGTGACACACAACTGTATTTAGGATCCATGTATATATGCTGGTTAATATACGCATACAAACATGTTTCTTTGTTCCATCAGCAGCAGGATCTTAGATCTCCCAGGAGCAACAAACACACCCAGCACCCAGATTTTGGTTTCTAACATTCTTTAGTAAAGGGAAATGACGATCTTTCAGCAAAATGACTGACGGCAGGACCAGGGCAGAGACTGGGCAAGCATCTGGTGGTGCCAGAAGGAAGGCAGTGCTCAAAAACAATGCAAAACACAATGATGGGCTGTGTGCAAAGAACACAGATGTCAACAGAAAGAGGCTCTCAGGGGCCAACGCTGAAACAGCTTGAACAATAAAACATATATATATATTATTAGATTGCAATCTAAAGTATAAAATAAATATCCTTGAATACAGTGCTATAAATGATTTAATAAAGAAACAGGAGAAGAAACAAATATCCTAGGTCAGTGATGGTGAATCTTTTAGAGCTTTCAATGATAACAAACGGTGCAGCAGCACATGGGCCGTAGTTCTCCACCACTCTCCAGGCAGAGAGCTAATTTACGTAGCTATCCTGCTATCAAGGAACTAGAGCAGAGCTGCCATTCTGTAAGGTTGGGGTGTGCCTTCTTCCAAGACTTCACTATGGAAGGTAGACGTGAGGAGAGTGACCTTCCAGTGCAGAGGCCTGGCACCCGTGACTTTAGATGACGGGGAAAGTCATCCTGACTGCATGTATTTGTGACAAGATGTACTGAAGATGGTGGACTCGTGTGCTGCCCCACAACCCAAAATCTGAATCTGATTTTGATAAAAGCACCAGAAAAGAACCAGACTCTACAAAATACCTTGCTGGCCCGCATCCCTTTGAATTCAAAAGTCATCCAAAACAATGAAAGTCTGAAACCATAACAGCCAAAAGCCACCTAAGGTGCCGTGACAACTTGATATAATATAATGCCTTGGATGACAGTCTAGAAGGAAAAATGGACAAAAGGACTCTGAATACACTTAGGACTCGGCTACTGATAATGTGTCAATATTCATTCATCGTTTTAAATGCTGAAAGGAAAAATGTGCCAATATCAAATCCCCTACCCAGTGCAAATGCCCTTTCACGATGAAGATGAAGGCATTCACAGATGAAAGAAAGTGTAGGGAAATTAGTAGCCAGCACATCTGCGCCACCAGAATGCCTAGAGGAAATTCTTCAGACAGAGGGAAATGATGCTAGAGGGAAACTTGAAATACCAGGAATGAAGGAAGGACAGCAGCGACATAACCAAAATAACTCCAGAAATGGGAAGAGGATGGAACAAAAACTAAATTGCTGCTTTAAAAAATGTCTGCAGAAGAAAGGCATCTTCTAATGCAGTTGAGCCAATATTACTTTGTAAAAAGCTAACAGTAAAAGGCTAAGAAAATAAATAGCATATTCTAAATTTTGTTTCTCTATATTTCTATATGTATTTCTATATGTTAAACATTTAAACATAGCTTTGATTGATGGCATTTATTAGAGAATTAAAGACACATATGTTTCCAAATATTCAGCATAGCAGTATTATATTTATGATCAGAAAAAGACAAGTGTATTTAAAAACTCACTGTCTTGCTAGACTTCACTTGGCTCTTGGCAGGCATGCTTCCTTCAGGCATCAGCTTTAAACTTCAACGACTCATTTGAATGTAAATTTGGCTTACAGACATGTGGGGACTTAAAATCAGATAGATAAAGAAGAACATTGGGGGGGGATGAGATCGCTCTTCTCATGCATTGTTTCAGCACCCACCGCCAAGTAGCTCAAAAGACTTAACAAGATCAAATCTTGCTAATCTCCACATCATACATGTTAAGAAGACACTGAAAAAGAAATTATGATTCTGATTGTATGGAACGCATGGGATTTCTAAAGCACCAAGCTACTGCAATCAAAGCTATTGCAAAATGTAATGTCAACATTATTCTCCTAAGTGCTTCTGTCCGATTTCTTCATAACCAAGAGATGAAGACAAACCCCAAATGAGGGACTGATTACATTATGATGTTCTCAGGACAGCGAAGGGGACTGGTTTTTAATAACTGAATGTGCATGACATTCAGAGAACAGAGTCCATTTCTGTCATTCCCCCTTCTTCCAAGTACAGCCATCTCCATCTTTAGAGCTGAGTCCACAACAGTACCCCATCCATATTGGCTTACTTAGGTGGGAGGTCACATGACTAACAACAGACCAATCAGAGTCCTTTCCCAAGGTTTTCATTCTGCTGGGAAAGCAGAAGGCACTGGTTAGTGTCCATGTTTAGGCTTATGGAGAAGCAGAGGCCTTAGCACTTGTGAGCGCAAGCCCAGCTCCATTGTCCTGAGAACTGGGGATGTGAGTCCCAACTTCCTCTCTTGCTGGCTTTTGAGGTGGTTCAATACTGATCTCCGGCACTTGTAACTTCAAAGTCTGGATTTACTCTGTAGCAACTCTGCATTCTTGGAAAAAGGGCTATGTTAGGAGGTGAACAATAAAATGCCATTTCCTCAGAAATCTTTAAGGTTGTAAAGGATGTGGCTCTTACAAGGTTTGGTTCTGTATTTTAGCACTATAGTCGAACTTCTCAACTACATTATGATATAAGTATCCCACTGCTCGTTCCTCCTAAGCTATTTGCTTTTTAAAGTCAAGAATTTATTTTATTAGACTTTGCATCTCCAGAGCCAATGTACAGAACCCACAAGGCATACAGTAGGCATTTAATAAATCTTAGTTGATTTTAAAAGGATTAAATAAAATATGGTCATTTTTCCCCTACTAGTATAGCATTACCTCAACTCCTTCAAACTTTATTAATTGGAAATTTGTGACTAGGCTAGAAAAAATTAATTTATTCAAGAAAAAAGTGGTTATTAACCCATTTAGTAGTGTAAGAAACTGTAAAGAGAATGATTAAACTAATTAAGAAAATAAATTGTTTCAAGCAGGCCATAGCCATTTAAAATCACCGATTCATATAGAAATAATTTGTGGGCTAAGTTACAAATAATATCCTTCTACCTATTCATTAAATTAGGTCCCTGAGGATGTCTATTAAGTAACGCTTTGATAGCTTGGCTCATTTACTATGTGTACTTGAAATATTCCATAAATCAACCTTTTATTAATTCGAAAGGTGATACCTGCAGCTACACACAATTATTTACAAATATAAATTCTCTTAAAAGCTACAAAAGATAATAGAACAAACTGTAATAAAATTCTTGCTGATTTGGGCATTTTGTTTCTGTCAAGACACACCTAATTGCATCCGTGCCCCAGGCAAATGCTAGCCCCGGCCAATCTCCGCCATCCATCTCAGTACCGCTCTCATGTTTATGACCATCAGCGACTGAGTGGATACAAAGCAACACAGGACCACCCACTGCTCATTCCTGAGTATTGCCCAGCACAGTGACCTCAGACTAGCCTCCAAACCCAAGCTCGCCCTTGCTGAGTTGATGGCAATTTCATCCTTCTCCCTGATTAAACCAAAGCCTTGAAGTTGTCCATGAGGCCGCTCTGTCTCTTTCACTTCCTACTTCAACCATCAGAAAATCCCACGGATTCTATCTTCCAAATCCATCCTGAGTGACGATCTTCCCCCACAGGGACAATGCACGCCTGTCCCATTTCTACCTCTCAAGGAAGTACTCTAGTTTCCTATGAGGCACAGAAGCTAGTGACACTGTTATTTAAAATTATTTATGTTCCTATCTGCTTATTTATGTGAATGAACTTTACCTATGGCTCACACACATAAAAACCAAGAGGAAGAATGGGCTGGATGTAGACCCCATTCATACAAGCTATACTTATTCTAAAAGCAACCATTGGGTCTCTCAGCGATATAGTCCCAATAATGACTTGCTTTCATGGCTTATAACAATTTATAAAATACAAATAATTGCAAATAACTCCTGTCACAACTCTACCAACAATCGTAAGAAAGATGTATGGTCATCCAAAGATGATTTCAATCATAAAAATACACTAGAAAACTTAAATCCATTATCCTATATATTTATTATAGACTAATAATCTTTAAGAAACACATTACAACATGGAGACACATGGACTGCTAATAGGTCAGTTCACATGGACTGCTAATAGGATGAAAAACTATCTTATTTAAGGCACTGTTGTGTTTTGGTCTTTGTTAATAGAGATGAACTTTCATATTAACATTAACATACTGATATGGCAAAAAAAAAAAATCATCTGTCCTAGAAAAATTGCACTAAGAGAGGATTAAACGCTATAGGGAAACGGGATAGTTAAATGATTTAAGGATAAAAATGAACGACAACAGCGGCTGGGGTAAGATCCCCAGCATGCCGTGTTGGCCCTGCGCCCGGGGCATGCTGACACTTTAAGGCCAGGCGTGGTGGCACCCGCCTATAATCCCAGCTCTTTGGGAGGCTGAACATGGGCAGATTGCTACGAGTCTGACCTACGTTGTGAGACCCTGTAGACCCTTACTGAAAAAAAACAACAAAAAAAAAAACCACAAAATGAATGACAAGGTTGCCAACTAAAGCACTTATTCATATATTCTTAAATGGTAAATAACAAATTATTTCTCAATGCCCCATTCTGGTCTAATATAGAATAAGTACTCTCTAAAAACTCACAAATTAACAAACTCATGGGAATGTTTATCTGACTTATAGGACTGGAGCTCCATGTTCTAACGGCCTTGCTGTCCAGCACTGTCCCATATTCAGGAAAGTCAGACAGCAACGTGTTAGGATGGAACCTTGTCTATGTTCACGTACGAATGGGTGGATGGACAAATAAATTGGAGATTTTAGTTAAATTCAAGGTTCCCGAGTCTCAGGCCTCTCACAAAAGAAAATAACTTTTACCATATTTCCATTTTCTTTTAAATATCTTGAGCTACGTAATGGAAACGTGCAGGTTTCACATACAGAGACACTGAATGACCACCAGAGGGAGCCCAAGTGTTTTTCCAAAAGCATGAGGCACAGAAGCAGCAAACAAAATACAAAGCTGAGGGTGAAGGGTGGGCGTGGGAGGGAGCTACCTGTTTCTGCCATTTACAAAAATATCTTATCGAATGACAGAACTATTTCTGCACGTATGTTAGAAAGTGTTTTCCCCGGCAGTGGTGCACTGTAATGCTGACATGTAACTGGAGAGCCCACTAAAGATAATATTTTAAAAATTGACATACCCTAAAACAAGGCGGTCCAGGGGGAACCTCTGTGATGACACCCACGGCTCTCCGCTGTGGCTGAGACAGGCCAGGGGCCTCGACTCCAGCTTACTTTGATGCTTCTCTATTCTGGTCCATCTTTTTGGCTAACTTGGGGAAAGGTTTGGGGGCACCTTCCTCACTTTGGGACTGAGCTATCAAATTACAGCCCTTGGTGTGACTTGGGACTTTTCATTCTCCTGCCTGAGCCAAGTGATAGGGGAGGGCATTAGGAGGAATGATTTTTCCATTTGTCATCCTGAAGTCTTCCTAGAACTGTGAGCTGGATCGAGTCCTCATAGGATGCAAGAAGATCTCTGTTAGGCTTTCTGGGAGCAGTCTTCTTGTAAACGAGTCCACACATGTCAACCTTAATGACGTCCCCAAACTAGACAAACAGCCTGGGACTGAGGCTATATGGACAAGGGGTGATCTTGTTTAGAATTAAGCTCCCAGGAAACCTAATGCAAGACCTTATAGTCTAGAGCAGCGTCAAGCTTAGGCATTTCCCCTGCGTTTGATCTTATTAGTCCTTTTCTTGGAGTAGGTCAGGGATCACTGTGTAATCCATAAGGAAACCGAATCTCACACAGTTAAGTGACTTGTTCCCTGGTGGTCAAGGACACAAACTCGGATGAACAGTCCCTTCTGAAGATGTGGGTTGTAATGGTGAATGATTATTGAACTCAGTCATAGGCAAGCCTTCTGACATAGCAAATTATTGTCTTCCTTTCCCCTCAAATTACAAGTGAGTGAAAAGCATGACAGAAGTGAATTCAGCGGCTGAGCACTTTGTTTTACCCAGTATTTTCATGGTATGTTTTCCTAAGTTTCCCTTTCATGTCTGGATGGGGTAATTTTATAATGTATGCAAATAAATTAGCACAAACAAATTGAATTCTGCAGGGTTAGGTCCTCAGCTGAATGCCGCTAGATTTAACATGCTTATTAACGCTTTGGATATAGACTCAAAAGCATTCTTATCAAATTTAACAATGACACCCAATTGGGTGGAGATGGCTGACAGGAAAACTGGATTGAAATTTTAAAATGACCTTGACAAATGCAAGAGGAAAAAGAGGGCAGAATTCAACAGAGAGCTTTGCAACGTAATTCATTCGAAAGAGAGGGGAAAACAAAGAACAACAGAAACGAGGGAGCGCCAACTGGGCAATTATAAACGAAAAGGGGCTGGGGGTCAGGGGGAACAATAGGCCTCAAAGGAATCAGCAATTTAGTTCTGTCATTCTGAAAAAGAAAATGAGTTTGAAAGTATAAATAGGGGAAACCTCAAACTAATTCCCCCTCCAGGTCCAGAAGAGATAAAGGTTTGGAGGATAGAAAGAAAAAGAAAGGGTGTTTTACTGAGATCTTCCAACTGCCTGAATTTTTTATAAATCCTGGAGGGGTCTTTTAAAAAGTACAGCACTCAAAAAATACTTAAAATTTTTTGATTTTAGATTCAAGAAAATTAGCCAAAAAAGAAAGAAGGAAAGAAAGAAGGAAGGAAAGAAAGAAAGAAAGAAAGAAAGAAAGAAAGAAAGAAAGAAAGAAAGAAAGAAAGAAAGAAAGAAAGAAAGAAAGAGAAAGAAAGAAAGAGAAAGTACAGGGGCTGGGGAGATGGTTCAGTGGAATAAGCACTTGCCTGGCAAACGCAGGGGCCTGAGTTCAATCCCTGATTCTGCCAAAAAAAAGAAAGTACCGTTCTGGAACTTCTGTCCTGCGCAGGCCCTCCGAGTGGCACACTCTGGTCAGCCGCCTGGGTGGCTACCGTCTCCTCTTAAGCAGCCACCTTCTCTGGAGCAGACCCTGCCTCCCGGGCCACACAGCTCTGGGTCCCTCGCCCTGCAGCACTACACTGTCCCCCTGCTTTGTTCCAGCTGGGCAGGAAGCAAAGGCCAGCACCAGGTACCTGGAAACTTCTGGGAACATCTGGGCTAACACACTTAGTGTTCTCCCTCTGGGGACAGGAGACGGACGTGGAAGCAGGCTGGACAGAGCTGTCTACTAATGGCAGGGCTGCCCACGGGTGCACCCCCAAAGGCCCGCTGCGAGCACTCACATACACAGATGCCTCCCCCGTGGGTGCCGCCCCCCGAGGGATGCTGCCATGCTTCTTTCACTTCCGTAATCCCATTCAAGGCCTGGGATTGATCAATAAATGCATTAAATTAAAGGTTTACAAGCAGGTGACATATTTTTTGGGCATTTCTGGGCTGTTCTTTTAACTGAAGGAAAATAGGAAGTAAACGTATTTGAAGAGAAGAGGCTGTAAATATTTGCAAAAATTGGCAATAAGAATCCTAAACAACTCGAGACCTTATTCCTAAAAGTATTTTGACAATTTTCAGGAAATTTTAAAGAATAAGAATAGTCATATACTGATATGAATTCCTATGTGTGTATGATTCACTATCTTTTTTCACTGTCATTTTATCAAAAGGTAAAGAGAATAACTACAAATGTGTTAATATCCATGGGCTCGGGGAAGCCTGCCTAACACAGAACTGTTACTCGATAAGAACCCAAACCCTAAATGGTATAGCAACACTCGAGTAATTTATCTAATATGAGCACACTGCAATTTTCTCTCTTAAACCTAAGACATATTTTAGAAAGAATTTCATTTTCGTTTCTTAAAGTAGAAATGATAAGAATCAAAGGCATCAAACATAAATGAGACTACGTAATTTATTCTGACTTAATTGGGGCCAGCGAGATAGCTCAGCGGTCTACAGCGCCTGCTCAGGCAAGCTTGGCAAGCTTAGGGACTGCTGTTCCATCCCCGGCACGGCATGCAGCACCAGCCTCACCCCCAGGGCCGGGTGAGCTGGCCACACACACACAACTGACTTAAGTGAGACAGCGCACTAGCAGCCCAGGGTAAGTGGCGATGAAGATGACCACCACCTTCAGTACAGGATAAAATCTTTCTCAACACAGCGGTGCCCTCTCACACAACTCTGGAATCAGCAGTGTAGTTTTCGCCATTAACATGTCGTCGTGCCCCTGGCCCCTGCCAACAGAGAGCCGATTTTCAGCAACAGAGCAACCTCATCTCAAGGCTGAGCACTTGAGTGAAACCAAGGAACAGCTGTTGGCTCCAGGGGAGGAGGAGAACTCATGTCTTACCATTATTATTGTTATTAGTATTATTATTGGCCATCAAACACTACCACCTAGCACTCCTGTAACCTCCTGCCCAGTTCAAATTCTGATCGCTGACAAGATGGAGAATAGAGTTAAAACAGGACTGTCTGGCTTATCTACCTCAGTCACAAGCCCAGAAAATCACCAGCGTAGCAGCAACATGAGAAAGTTATGTTTCATAACAGACATTTCAAAAATCACAGATACATTCTAGAAATGCTAAACAACTATCAAACATAATTCATAAGATTATAAAATTATATTACACAGATATCTCTAAAATGCAACAATGAGCCACCCTCCCAAACACCCCACCCACGCCCTTCACCAGGCAAACTCACGGAAAGCAGGTCTTAGGCACAGCGCTGAAAACATGCAGAGGCAACAACACCTGGTCCAGCTCTCAGCAGGGGAGAGCTCGGGTTCTAGAGTGCTACCTACATTCACTGCTTCCTATATGGACAGACGAGCAGCAAACTCCCTGCGTCTTTCAACTCAATCAGTACCCTCTTACAGAAACTAGACAGTACGGCCAGCTTTTGTAACAGTAGAAGAACAAGCGGAAGAAAAACCAGAAAGAAATTCAGCCGGGACATTCCACCCCACAAAATGCATAACTCACAAATACAAAAACAAACATTTCTTCAAGGACTGGAGAGCCCAGGGTGTCCTTGGCACCTTGGACACTAAGTCACTGGCCTTCTCCAGGAGGAGGGACACAGTTAAGTCTCCTGGATCTGTGGGCCGGTTCCAGAAAGGAGTGTTTACATACTGCACAAGTCACAGGACCAGGCGGCAGCCTGGCTCACTTGGGTGATAAGCAATTGGACCTTCAAAATCAGCAGGCAGGGTCAGGATTTCCTAAGACTTTAGCATTATTTTGTTTAGCTGCCCTGTTAGAGCTTCATGCCAAGGGAAAGGTTACACCCATGTTTCAGAACATAACACTTAAGCCATCCCTAGTAGGGGACTGTGGAAAACAGGGGCCCAGGGAAAACCCGGACCCTTAGCCAAGACCCCTAGTCCTCTGAGGCTCTCCATCTGCGGCTGCCATTTTTTAAAGCAGGGCCTAAAACTGTGTTCCACAGAAAACAATGGATTTGAGTTCAGTGCATGTTTTATAGCCAGAGTTGCAATATTGTAACCAGTATTATGGGATTATTTATTTTTATGTTTTAGGTGTGTATAAGAATAGACTATTTCCTTTTTTTCTACCTGGCCTTGAATGATACTACCAGAGCCAATCTGTACCAGTAAAATAAGATGTTATATAATTGGTGGAAAATATTCCAATTCATTTTCTCTGACTTTGAAAAACGCCAACATTCCTAAAATTTCTGATCTTTTGACCCTAGTTACTTGCTATTATTCTACTGTCCTCTCCTTAGTGAGAATCTTCACAAATTGTGTTCATTAGTTCCTTACCAGTTGCCATTTAAACTTTTCATCTTGGTAATAATTCCCCAAAACTATTCTTCCTATAAATGACTCATGATCTCGGGAACTTCTGTGTAAAGAAATCTGCTTTGAAAGCAGACCTGCTGAATACTTGGAAAGGCCCTCATCAGGCCTGTGCACTCCTCGCTGTTCGCTTGGGATCTTCCAGGAACTTGGCATCTTAGAGCTCGGAATGACCCTGCTTTACGCTGGCCTCTATCAAAAAATAAAATAAAAAACGTAAAAGGCAAATTTCTAAAAAGAAATTTTTCATGCAAGGTAAGCCTGAGTCTGGAAATAAACATAGCTGGCAGTGTAGTTAAAAACGTCACATATTGGGCTGGCGAGATAGCTCATTGGACTAAGTGCTTGCTTATTAGGCAAGCGCGGGACTGAGGTCAGATCCTGGCTCTGCATGTGGCACCAGTACCACCCCCGGGTGTGCTGAGTGGGCCAACAAGACCAGGTGTGGTGGTGCACACCTGTAATCCCGGCACTGGGGAGGCTGAGCACAGGAGGATCACTACGAGTCCGAGCTGCATAGTGAGACCCTACATACACACACACACACACACACACACACACACACACACACAGAATACCGCATGTCGATATCTATGTACTTGATTTAAAAGTTAAACATGGTGGTTAAAAAGATTACGAGCAGAAACTGGGGAGGAGGGGCCAGGGAGATGGCTCAGTGGAATAAGCTCTTCCCTGGCAAGTGCAAGGGCCTGAGTTCAATCCCTGGTTCTGCCAAAAACAAAACAAAAAAAAGAGAAAGAAACTGGAAAGGATAATATATTCTTTTTACAATCTGTTTGGACAAGAGAACAATGGGCTAAGTACTTTTATTCCAGTCCCCGGAATCATATCATTATCTGAAACACAAGGGGATTATGGTATTGCTCAGCATGTAGCTAGAGAAGGTAAATGATAAAAGAAATCATCGCATCGCAACTTGTTCTCTAAAAAGGACAAATTTCAATTAACACCACTTTGAGGCGCTTGGGTTTCCTTTTTAATCTTTCTAGAATATCCACTGTACTTAAAAACATCTTTCGTCTCATTTGCTTCATCTGACAGATGGCACTGGAGAGCAGCCCCATTACTATTTGCTAAAAGAAAGCAAGCGTGCTCTTGGGTTTGCTTAGAGAATATGACCCAGAATAGCCCGAATGAATACAAATAGGCAGATGCCACTACTCACCCTGAGGGGACAGCCTGGCCAGTCAGTCCCCCGAGCCTTTGAGAGCAACATGTTGAGAAAATAGCTCATTGCATGTGATGTTTTGCAAACTTCAGATCGTTATTCTGTCCCGAGGAGGGCACATGATGACAGCTGTTAGGCCCTCTGCATACAGCCTGATGCATGTTGTCCCTCAGCCTAAAGGTCGCTCAGTGCCTAAGAGAGATGAGCTTCCTTTTGAAGCCTCCACCGTTCTAGCCCTCCTGAGGTTCGGACACTTTGCGTGTGCTTTCCAAGTGTCCCTTGAGGAAGACGTGCAAGGCCCTTTCATCATTTGACTTGGCTCATGTGTGCTATTTGTTACAGCACAGATGCTCCAAGATTTCCATGTGCATGATAGTGGCAGTACTGGCTTGTTACTTTAGACTCTTAGCCAGTGGTGGCAAACCTACAGGATGGGTGCCACAGCCAGGGTATCTGCATCACTGGAAAGCTTCAAGTGGTTTATCAGCACTAATACCTGTTGCTTGGAAATCTTTAAGTCTGACCATCAGAGGTTTACTCAACATACAAAGATATTTTCTTAACAGCCAAGGATCAGTGGCAAGTTTCATTGAAGAAAGTATTTGAAGGACAGTCCTAAAAAGCGGAAAGGCAATGACTTTGTAAAGGACAGGGTTCTTTGCAGAGGAGAAAAGACCACTAGAAATGATGCAAAGCTTGGAAGATACCCATACTTGTTGTACCTAACATTTACTGAGCTCTAGTGTTCTTGCTTGATGCTTGCCACAGGTGGCCCCATTTAATATCTACAGTGGCCTTTTGAGACAGTCATGACAAACACCCTCATTGTAAAGATGAGACAAGGATGTTTAAATGAGTCAAAAGGTGTGCAAGGCCACACTGCTAGGATGTGAAATCCTTTGCTGAACCACACTAAAATTCTAATCTGACATTTCTGGGTCTGGAACCCACATTGGTAGTAGCGAAACATCGTCCCAGAACTTCCAACGAGCTCTACAAAAAGAGGCGTTCGGAACAGAAGGTGAACCTAATGTCAACTAGAGTCAGAACTGTGAAAGGAGACATAAAAATAATATGAACTGAATTACGGTGGCTTAGCTACCCACAGAACCCGGGGTGGAAGCAGAGAAAGTAAAGAGGGACAATCAGGTCACATAAGCACATGGGTACAGTGGTCAAGGAACACAATTACAAGGTAATGTCTCTGAGTGCCAACCAAATGCCACCACAGATGACTCCCTACACTCTTCCACCATCAAGCTTTCCGTGTTGCTGTCTAAATGTGCGGACTAGTCCAGAGGGTTCGCATCACTGCCTGCACCCAACGACGTGCTGCCGAGGGACGCTTGGCCCTAGGATCTGCACATAGCACCGTGCGTTGGAGGAGCTCTGCCCTACACCTGCCCCTTTGCCCACTGCCTCAAAGCAATTAGAACAATTAATTATTTTCAGTTTCCAAAGAGAAATGCTGACTTTAATGCATCCAGATATAATTAGGCAAATTTATCAACTAACCCTGGATTTCATGGCTTTTATTCCTTCTAAGAAAAAAGCAACTCCGTTTTCACATGCTGGTAAACTAATGATTTGTTCTTCCAGCACATGGACATCATGGGAAATCAGCAGTTGTACCATTTGCTCCCAGAATAACCTTTCTTTGGACTAAATATCAGAGACATGTGACAGCCACGTCAGAGCAGTCACCCCTCGCCCTTTGATATTTTAAAGTGACTCACCAAAGATGCCAGAATAAGATTAGAAAAATAATTATTGCTCTGTTGACTGCAGATAAAGAGCTTTCTTTTCTTTTCTCTGATTTTTTTTTTTTTTTTACCTTATGACAGTTTTTACAAGCTAGGCAGAGAGGGGATACTCACATTCTCCTTGTCAGGAATCCCTAGAGGAGAAAAAAGACAGAGAGAGGCCATGAATCATGGGATCGACTTGACAATGGAATTGAAATCATCGGTGGGACAAAGCCAAGTAACATTTTGGTCTTTTCCCTACAAACTTATACAACGCTGCTGAATAAAACAGCAGCACTGATCAAAATCTGTGACATAAATCAATAAATAAGGAGCAGAGCTACGTGCCCAGGCAACAAAACCCAGGCTTCTTCTGCTTCGTTACCACGCGCTCTGCTTTCCCAGAGATAACAACCCGGCACGGGTTCATCTGCTCCGTGTGAGCGGCTGATTCCACTGCGCGCAGCAGAGCACTTAGATCGCGGGCAGACACATCGCCGCTTCCTCGGTGCGCTTCCATGACAGAGCGGCTCCCACTGGCCGCAAGAGTCCAACCTCGGGGCAAGCAGGGCCGCAAGCCCAGCAGAACTCAATGCCCATTTTGAGCATCACACTCCTGCTGCCTCCATTTCCTAAATCTAATAGGTTTTTTTTTTTTCTTTTTTTGGCAGAGCTGGGGATTGAACCCAGGCCCTTGTGCTCACCAGGGAAGCACTTATTCCACTGAGCTGAGCCGTCTCCCCGGCCCCTATTTCAGCTTTCTTAGCTGAAAAGTTAACTCTCCTGCCACTGACTCCTTTCTTCACTCATTACAGTGGTTCACCGTCATCTGCCACATGCAGCCTCATTCCCATCACTTCCCCCCGGGCTGCAACCCTGACCACACGGCAAGGCTGGCCCTGCTGCAAGACCACAGCCTCAGCAGAGCTCAGTGCACCCAGTGAGGTGGGCACCAGTGCTCTTATGCTGAGGAAGCTCTAACACAGATTTCCCCCTTCCAAACGGGTGAATTTATTTACTCGATCAGTAATGATCCTGGCAAAAACCACTTAACCAGCTATTCAGCAATGAAATGTGAGTTTTAAAAGCCCATGGCATCTATAGAAGTGATAAAGAAATCCTTAACATTGCTGGCAAATACAAAATGAATATAATATGTCTAGTAGGACAGCAAGATGAATACAGACTTGTGGGTGCTATTAAGGAAAATCACACCTAGTTGTTAGGTAATGGTATTATGGTTGTACATGTGATACTTTTTATTCTTAGAAATATCTCCTTGAATATTTGGGGTGGAATGATTGTGTACAGGTGATCAAAAGAAGGAACTATGGGAAAATATGAACGAAGCACATGTTACTTTATGAATACTATACTGTGTAAATGAATACTATACTAAGTATAAAAACATTTATATTAATTAAAATGATGCAAATAAGGGTGTTGACTGTATAATCCTTTCCAAATTAGTAATGTTTTAAATTACTCAAAATAAGCATAAAAAGCTTTCTGGGAAACAGGAGCAAGGGCAACCAAAGGTGGAAGGTCTGAGAGCCACCTGGGTCATTTCTGCTTTCAGATCAAGAAGGTCGAGGCTGCAGAAGAATCAGAAACAAAAGCCCAGGAGTGCCGCAGAGGAATGCACAGGGGCCTTCCTGTGCCCTGGGACAAGAGAATCGCCCCAGTGTGTGGGGAGAGGAAAAAAACAGTTAAGGTTTAGACCTCGACTAGAGGACAGAGAAGTTATTAGAGATGGGCCTTTGGGGAGGAGGGGCGGGCTTTGTGGAAGTCCCCAAGTGCACCCTTCTCCGGTTTGAGGCAGGCGGATCAGCAGGACATCTGGGCATACAGGACCAGCAGGCTCTAGGAGACAGGCTGCCCCAGTGTGTGGCTCGTGGGGCTCAGGGGAAGTGCCGGCTCAGGGGGCGTGCGTGTCAGTCACAAGGAGCATGCACTATAGAGGGAAAGTATACAGAAAAAGAGAAAAGCTGCCAAGATCAGGCTCTTGAGTGTTCTCTAAGCTTTTGAGGTAGAAGAAGAAACTATGAAGGGCAAGAATCCAGGCAGCCAGAGAGATATGAAGAAAGCAGGACCTGCAGGCACTGGTTGGTCACTGGCGACTCTGGAGTGGTACACTCAAGTATGGGCTGGAAGCCAGGCTTTGCGGGGTGGCGAGTGGTTACGGGGGAGGGTTGATGGCTGGCACCATGAGGGTGCTAGCACTGTTCTATTTACCCACAACCACCCAGGAGGAAAAAGAGCCACAGATGAGCTGGGTATCCTGCCTGAGATCACTCAGCTAGGACAGTACGCAGCTGGGATTTCAACTCAGCCACGCTGAGCCAGTTATCCTTACCTTAGCCAGGAGCAAAAAAACAAGAACAGAGAGGAAAGGAAAGAAAGACATAGTCCTCCTTCAGCTCCCTCCCACCCCTTCTGCAGAACAGAAGAGGGCAGGCACTGCACAGAGGCTGTGAAACACGGGTGGAAGCTGAGATCGCTGGAGATCAAGGAGGGAGGAGGGGGCCTGCAGAGAGGGACGAGTCTGGGAGTGAGGGTGGGACTTCAAGGAGCTGGGAAGGGTATGATACTTAGACGGAAGCCCTGCCCAGCAGGGCACCGTGGGCAGGGGCTGATGTGCCACAAGATCAAATGCTGCAGTATTTAGCACTTTGTTACACACACACACACACACACACACACACATACACACACACACGCGCGCACGCATGCGCGCGTGCGCTTCCTAGGGAAACCCAAAGGTACAAAGAGCAACTCCCAGCAACTATCATGGCATGACACTGGGAGCCCTGCCACATGGACTGAGGGGAAGAAGGCTTCTTGGGGTGCACAGACGCCCACCAGAAGTGAGTGTCACGTAGAAAAACGCCCTCCCTCTCATCACCCACCAGAGCCTGGTCTCTTCTACGGGCCTCTGCCCCACGTGTGCAGCGTGCTGCTGTGCCTTCCACACGCCGGGGAATGAGCGGTCCAGCCAGCCCATCCACCCTGCCACGATCACTAGTGTGTGCCCAGGGCGCCACACCACCAAGGCCTTGGACTTGAAGAGGCCATGGCTGAAGCAGGACATATGACGGCACACGCTACCCTGTCCTTGATGAACACAGGCGACAGCAGCAAGGATGGGGCGCTCGGGTGCTGCCACCCTGTGACTGGGACAGACACAGTTCAAGAATCCCATTCTGTTAAAGGGCACCGAAACAACTGCATTTCTCTTTAAAATGAAGATATGTGAAGAAAGTATCCCAATTATGCCAAAGTTCCAGCTGGCACCAGCTCACACCTCCCCCCATTAGCTAAGACCACAGAACCGTCCTACATTAACCATTCCTTACAATATCTCAAGTGTGAGCTGGCAGGTCTGTTTATGTTCTTAAGGTTCTGGAGAATTTCTCTGTCAAGCTGGTGTAAGACGTAGTTTTCTCTATCACATGAAAACACATACCACAAGACAAATTTTCAGATACAAAATGTTCACAGTTGTCACTTACTGTCATTGTTAGAGCCCGTTTCCATAACACCATAAGGAGGAGCCAGAAGTCCTGCCATATACTGCCGATATTTCTGAAAGACAAGATTGTAAACTCACCACAGATATTTACTCACTTTGAGCATTGTTTATTTACATGTTAAAGAGCAGAAACATTGGGCGTCAAGGAGCATCTGAGTCTTGTATTTATAGAGCCATGAAAGGTGTGCTCTAGGACCTCTGGTCTAAAATAAAAATGCCGAATGCTAAACCAGTCTTCCTGCATAGGACTGAACGTGCCCCTTGCCCAGGTGGCAGTTTCTGCCTCAGCTGGCTCGTTTCTGAGTTCATGGCTGAACTGTGTGGGCGTCCTACCCTCCCTCCACCCCCTGCTCCTCTCCCAGCCCCTGCAAACACATGAGCAGCTTTCTGTAAGGGAGACAGCACTGGCAATTGATTTTTATAGACGCAGATACAAATAAATGTGCTGGCTTCTTAATAGGTGAATGATACTGGATCAGCCTCTTTCAAAGAAAAAAAAAAAAAAAAGCAGCTCTAGGGGAAAAAATGTCATTTTGAAAGAAGCTGGTGCCCTGCCATCTAGCTACCACTCCCTTTTACACTGCACACCTGCCTGCTACGTGACCTCCAAAGAACTTTCGTTATGTCGTCAAATAAAATAGCTTGGCTTAGTTCAGAACCATTTGGACCTCCTTGAACTGCATTTCCGTGGCCCTTGGTCCAGGCATGCTCAAAACCAGGGCGTCACCATATCTATTAGCCCCTGGAGTCTTTTGCTGGGGAGGGATAAGGTTTTGGGAGTGCAAAGCAGCCTCACGTATCCAACTAGAGCCTGTGGCGCTTTCAGAGAACGGAAGGGAAGCATACCCACCCTCTTTTCTCAGGTGATAGGCTGAGCATTCTCCCCTCCCAGGAGGAAGGCTGGGCAATTTTATCGCACGGTGTCATGTATATTTATGGGTTGTAATTACGGTGATGCACACATGTTAAACAGCATCAAAAGAATCAACATTCTATAAAATACTCATGGTTACACAGACGTCAGCAGAAAAGACTTCATCTGTAGCAATGGGCAGCTGGCAAACTCGCATTATTCGTGCAGCCATCTGGCCCATTTGGCAGATTTGAATGGTGTTCATAACATTACATTGATGCTTTCTCAAAAGCGCTTTCTAGTCAAGATGTGACTAGGGTTTTTAAAAATCTTTTTTTTTTTTCCTTTTCATTCGGAGCAACTGTGCTAACACCTGCATGCAAACATTAAAATCATTATTTTCTCTGCTCGGAGCTAACTAATCATTCAAACACACCCCCAGGGCCAACACACCCCTTCCATTCCCGCCATTTCCTTTGATTACTCCCCCAGTGCTGAACTTCTGTCCTATGACACATCGCTCTTCTTCATGAGAAGGTGTTCAGTAGGCATGTTTTGGGGCAACCAATTACTCTGGGGTCTAAACGAGATAGGGCCGGGTGTGGTGGCGCAGGCCTGTAATCCCAGCACTCGGGAGGCTAAGGCAGGATTGTTGTGAGTTCAAGACCAGCCTGAGCTACAAAGTGAGCTTAAGGCCAGCCTGAGCTGCATAGTGAGACCCTGCCTCAAAAAGACAAAAACAAACAAACAAACAAACAAACAAATGAGATAGGCTATGAGAGAGCAGAGGACTGGTTGAAGATTCTGTGGCCCCCTCTGAACTTTTAGAATTGTTCCTCTACCTATCAGAGACCTCCCAACGGGCTTCTAAAGAAGGACTTTGATAAGTCAAAGGGCCCATCTTACTGACAAAATTGATGCCCTTTGTCTCAGGCAACTCAATGTCAATTCCCATGAATTCTAAGGAAGACCTTTTCTGACTCCCAAGTGAATGGAATGTCTCGTTCCTTCTAATCCCACAGCACGTGGTCTGTCCTGTCAAGGAGCACTGCGCCAAGGACCACTAGTAGAACAGAACGGGGTACAGTCCTCCTGGAGGCTCATGGGTAGGATTTGGAGACCTGAGCATCAACCACATGGGGGCGCTGTCTCTGGCAATGACTCACCACATGAAGCCAGTAGAGTCCCCCACGTTTGGGAAACACCTATTTTTCGCTACACAAGGTACTTAGTATAGTAGTGTCCCTCATCTACATATCTGCTTCTCCTTTTAGATTTATTTTGAAACAGATTTTAAATATCATATCATTTAATCCATAACGTTCAGTAAAAATTTCTAAAGGGTAAAGACCTTTTTTCTCATACAATCATAGTATCACATCTAAAAATGTAATATCCCACTGGCATTCAAATGTCTGTTTCCTAAATGTTACTGATGAATTGAATTTAAAAAGCACTTCATTTAAAGAGACAACACTGTTTCCAGTACAGCAGTTTTTGGTTTAGTGGAGATTATAAAAACAGGGTTAAAATATCTACACCTGTAAACAAAATGTCAGTTTTTAAAGGCATTTTTTAATAAATGGCCATTAATCTGGGAAGCTGATTTTCTTACATAGCACCCTGAAGTGTTTTCTATACAAATTAGGATACAATCAGCTGAATGGATCAAAACCTACACCAGAAAATTGTGATGCCTACAGGTTTTGCATATTGCTTGATCACTGGGCAGAATTTTATCTTCCAAAGTGGTTTATAAAAGAAAATGTGATCCGATAGACTGTGAAGCTCACTCACAACAGAAAGACACATTAAAACTACACGCAAGGCTAGCTCTGGCCTGTCAGTCTTGGCAGCATTTCAGAAAGCCTGCTACCATCCTGTTGATGAGGTGGGGGAAACACATTTCGTCATATATTGCTTATGGGAGTGTAAGAGGATACAGTCCCAGAGGGAAGCAGTTTGGAAACATTCATCAAAATTGGAAATGCATGTTTCTTCTCACTGATTAGGGAACAGGCTCCCGAAGCATTTGAATACATTTGCAAACACATGGATCTGTTTGATAGAACAAACAACGACCACAATCAGAAATAACCCAAGTGTTGATAAACAGGGGACCCAGTGTCACTTCCTAGTACATAGATGATCATGTTATCTCCTGATTAATAGATGATGCTGGATTAGTATGCAGTCTTAAACAAAGAATGAAGCAGGATCCCCTACACAGAAGTAGAATGATCTTCACTATATTTTTAAATTTAAAAAAATCCCAAAGAATAGGATGGTACATATAATGGGAATGGAAGTACTCCCACATTTTCATGTGTGGCTACACACAGATTTGTCAGTGCAGAAGCTATCTCTAGAATGATACACACGAAATTTGAATCATGGGCTTCTGTTACCTCTGGGACTAACTGCTCTTCTGTATTTTGCTTTTATCATTGAAGTTCTTTATTAACAGTTGAAGGAAGGGTTTTACTACTAAAACAACAAGCAACCAAACTTAAGAAAATGAAAAACACACTATCATGATTGATTTCATTAATTTGAGAATTGCAAAGTTTAGAAGCTTAACTAAGTGGCTCAGCAGGGGGCCAGGGTCCTCGCCTTGGAAACATCCTGAGCTGGAGAAAGAGAGGGCTGGAGACAGTGTGGGCAGATGGCTTTCTTGTCCCTCTTTTGTTCTTTCTGCCTTGCTGTTTTCTGCTGCCATGAACTGCTGCCCTCTGCCACGCCCCCTGCCTTGGAAGCAGCTGATTATAGCCAACACCTCCACAGACTGTGCCCTAAATAAACTTTTCCTTCTATATTTTTGGCGTCAGGTATTTTGTCTCACCAATGAGAACAAAGTAAGCAACAGAGAATTTGGCACCAGAGAAGTAGGGTCCTTGCGGTGACTATACCTGAATGTGTGGTTCAAGAGCCTTTGAAAATGGCTTGTGAAAAGACAGCTCAGTAGAATAAGTGCTTGCCTGGCAAGCACAAGGTTCTGAGTTTAATCCCTGGCCTCCAAAAAAGAGATAAAGGGAGAGAGAGAGAGAAAGAGAGAGAGAGAGAGGGAGAGAGAGAGAGAGGGAGGGAGGAAGGGAGGGAGGGAGGGAGGAAAGGAGGGAGGGAGAGAGAGAGGGAGGGAGGGAGAAAGGAAGGAAGGAAGGAAGAAAATGTCTTGTGGGCAGAGTTTGGAAAAGTTTGGATATATTACTGGAAAGAGTGGAACTGGAGGGCTGGGAAGATGACTGAGTAAAATAAGCGCTTCCTTGGCAAGTGCAAGGGTCTGAGTTCAATCCCCAGTTCTGACAAAAAAAAACAAACGTGGAACTCTAAGGGTGTTTTGACGAGAAATTCTCATACAGGCACAGAAGACCAGAAGGCTGATAGAAATTTTGGCAAAGACCATATTCAGGATGCTTCAGGGCTACATTGGCTGTTGGAGTCCAGACAACATGCATTATGGCTTGGTAGAAAGTGTTTGCCTTTTGCTTGTGTCCAGAGACTTGGCCTGAGGCTAAGATTAATGGCAGTAGACTAATTAATCTGGCAGAAGAAATTTCAAGGCAGTCGAATATTGAGGCGGTGGCACGGTTATGTTGGGGGCTTTTAGCCACATCTGTGTTGAGAATCAAGAACAACGAGCTCAACAAGATGATTTAAAATGTTGTGAGTTTGACCAGAAGAGAAGCTTCAGTAAAGCTACATGCTGCAAAGATAAATCTGAGGATCTCTGGATTACTGAGAAGGATCTGAATAGAAAAGACAGCCCAAGGGAATCACAGGAAGCAGCAAGGTTCCCCCCTTTGCAGTCTCAGAACTGCAAAAGTGAAAGACTGCTTTCAGAAGAAAGCCACGGAGCACCATGTTCTAGAACGGCACTCGTAAAGAAAATTTTTCTTCAGAATGGATCCAGAGTACCCAGTAATCCAGGCACTCAAACCCTACAGCCAAGACAAAAGAAAGCCTGGGTACTGCTCCAGTTGGCAGCAGACTTTGGCAGCAGCCACATGGTGCTGGACTTAGGTGCATGCAGAATGCAAGAGTTGTGGGGTTAAGAAGGCTTCCACCCCAATTTCAGAAAGCCTGGGAGGCCAGGCAGTATACCACAGAGGGCAGTGTGTAGCTGTGAATGTGAAGCCAAAGGTGCAGCGGAGACCCGAGTTGTTTGGAGAAGCTAGGAACATGGACTGTCTAAGGCAATCTGCAAAGAGGGAGCATATTGGGCCTAAGACAGGGGCTGTGGAGCTATAACCACCAGAAGTGACCCAGGGAGGGGTACAGCCACCCAAGCCCTTTGGAGCTCACAATTTGCCACAGACTGCCTTGGACCCTGGACATAGAACTACAGGACTGAATGGTTACCCTGCTGGATTTTAGACTTCCTTTGGGCCCATTCCTTTGTATTCTCCCTGTATGTACCTTTTGGAATGAGAATACTTATCTTGGTCATTGAATGTTGGAAGTGTTTAACTTCTCATTTGTACAGGGGCTTGTACCTAAGAGTTTGCCTTATATCTGAGGAGACTTGGGACTTAGATTTTTCAGCCAAGCTTAAACTGGCAGGACTTCGACAACTATTAGGTATCAACTATATGCCTTTGGCATCAAGAATGTGCATCAAATCTTTGGTGGTGCTGGGGCAGAATGTTATGGTTGTAATGTAATATGGTGGCAGAGGTAATACTGGTTCTTCAGGACCAGTAAACATGTGTCCAAATGTTTAAGTTGTGAAATGATAAGAATAAGCATGTCTTTGTATATGGAATCTGGTTTAAAGAAGTGTGCTTGTTGCCAAGCTGACAAGGGAGGGGTTGTAATAGTTGATACATTGTGCCAACTTGAGGCGTGAGAAGTTCTTCACTGATGCTGCGGTTGTGTAGCCTGCGTACAATGTAAGGGAGATAAAGAAGCTTGCGTCTCCTCCGTTGTGCTTTCACTGTCTTCTGCTGCGTTGAGCTGTTGCCCCTGTTCCATGCCACCCTGCCTTGGAGCCAGCTAATTACTGACTGAAACCTCCACAAACTGTGAGCGAAATAAACCCTTCCATCCTTAATTTTGAGTGTCAAGTCTTTTGTCTCAGCCATGAGAAAAAAGTAACTAACACACATACTAACAATCAAAGTCAAAACAAAATCCAAATCAAGTCCAAATCTAAAGGAAAGACAAAACTGGGAACACAAGAGACCGTATCTGCGCACCTTGCCCACCACCCCCGCCTTTCAATCATCCCCTAGTGGCCAGCAAGTGACCAAAGAAGCTTACACACAACCCACCCCAGCCGCTCAGGTCACCTCCAGCTCTTCAGAGTTGCTTTGGTTGTTCAAAGATGCGTAAGTGAGATTCCAGGCCTCATGGAGAAGAGACAGGTTGTTCCTACTGCATCCCAATGAATTCCTGACCCTCACCTGCCCGCACCGGTGGGCATAATAAAATGGTGGTTGGCAGATACACGAAGTCTGGCATGAGGGCTACACAGTAACAGACACCTTGGTCAGCCTGAGGCATCTGAAAGTGAGGCTGTGACATGATAAACCCTAATGCATGTGCTGCTGACTTTGTGATTGGAAGGCGGCAGAAAGCTTGCTGGGGTTGGCAGGGACTGTGGCTGAGCCTTACAGGACAGTGAGGGGGATACTATGGAACACGGTGGACCTGCCTCTCCTTGTGTGGTGATTGGAAAGTTAGCAAAACTGATGGTTTGCGGTACTGTGGAAAGCAAAGCGTTCCCAGTGACCTGACGGGTCCAGCTCCTTTCAGGGAGAATGCCGACTGTCGCTGTTTGCTTTTAGCTGTCTATTTGAAGGTTCAGCTAGAGATGAGCTACTGAAGAGTTACTCAGTTTGCAGTCAGAATTTAGAGTAAATATCAGTTAGGATCCAGGATTTATAAAGTTCAAAAGTAAAACTATTTGTCATCTCCAATCTCTCAGCAAAAAATCCTCAAAGTAAAACGGCCTTATACCAGAGATCATATATAGATCTCTGGCCCCAAAAACAAAGCCTCAGAGTGAAGAGGCCAAGGGTGGGACTGGGAAAGGCTTTTAAGACTTTAGGAAGATTTAAGGTGGAACAGAACTTCTTAGGCACAACAGCTTCAGAAAGTTCCGAAGTAAAGAAGGGTTTGCCAGGCTATGGTGGCACACATATGTCATGCTAGCCTGGACTACACAGCAAGACCCTGTCAGAGAGAGAGAGAGAGAAGAGAGAGAGAGAAGAGAGAGGGACAGACAGACAGACAGATGGAGAGAAAGAAACAGACAGACAGACAGACAGATGGAGAGAAAGAAACAGACAGAGACAGAGAGGCACTTAGGCTCAGACAGTTGTATACATGGGTCTAGGTTTTATCTAAAGAAGTGGATTATACATGAGAAAGTCACCAAGACTTCCAACAAATTGCACCATCTTCGACTAAAAGAGACAGAGAAAGTACATGATAAAAAAGAGTCTGTGGACCTCCTGCAGTCCTAGGAGCAGAAAGCAAAGGAGAAAATAACCCAGCTGTCACATGCACTGTTTTTTTTTTTTTTTTTTTTTTTACCAAAAGGGAAGATGATTCCGAAGGGAGGACTAAAACAGCCCAGGCACCGAACCAGCAGCCTCAGAAAAGCAACTGCTAGGAAGTGGAGCTGGACTCCAATAATTTTCCAGGCAGATTTCAGAGTCACCACGGTCAGTGACCGCGTGTCTCCTTCTTGCCAATCTTTCTCTTCCTAGATAAAAACTAGGACAGGGATGCGAGGATTCCAGGTCTGCATGAGGATAAGGCTAGCCCATGGGGCTGTGCCTGTGAGGCCGGGAACAGAGGGGCCCCGAGGCACGGCTGTGGGGAGGAAGGCCGCAGGCAGCGGGATGGTCTAGTGTGTTCCTGCAGGGGCCGAGACTTAACGCCAGTTGCTTGAGTGAAGCAGCATAAAAAAAATAAAAGGTAGAGAGCAGACAAGGAGATCTTAAAATATTGTACTTTAAAGAAGACTACAACTTTAGGAACCAGCCAAAATTCCCCCAGGCAATACATTCTAGCATTCCTTCAGTTAATTCTAGAATCCTCCCCACCAGCCTCATCACACCCAGTCCTCCTTAGGAATGCAGCAGTACTGACAGTTCATAGATTAGCTTAATGGAGAAAACAAGGAATAGGAGTTTGATCCTAACATGAAGATGCAGGTTGGGCAAACCCAAAGAATGTTTAAATTACCTATTTTTTTAAAGCCCATACCTATCAAATGGGCTAATACTGGGGTGTGGGTACCTTCAAGAGAGGTGTAAGTGTCCCCAGTTCCAAAAGTGTAATGCATCTCCTTTCAGTGCCTGCCAATATTTGACTCTTGTGTGTCCCCTAAAGTCTTCTTTCTGAGCCTCTTATGGACACATCCTAAACATTCTTTTTCTCCAACAGAAGTCAGCAAACCTGCTGCAAAAGGGTGGGTTATTTCAGTGCTGAGAACCTCTCGGTCCCAGCCCATGACAGCCTCATCTAGCATTGCCCAGCAGGGCGTGAGAGCGCTGGGTGGCAAGGGAAGATGACAGCAGCGGAATGGCAGAGACACCTATGGAGGAGGAGCAACTGCCACCATCCAGAGGGAGCAAGAACAGGCGCCCTTCTGATACTTTCTCCTGACACTCCCTTAAGGAAACCCACATTGTGGTGTAGTTCACGCCTGAAGAACAGACCATGCAAAGGCACTTCCAGCACCACACAGATCAGTTGAAACCTGAGGGCAGCAGTCTTCCAGCGGTGACCTGGCAGGTCTTCATGATGGTTAAACACTGTCACCCCCCCACACACACCTCCACACCCCCGCTGCTGAGATGTGCGGTGCCTGCTGAGCCCTTTGACGATGTCTTTTTTGGGGACCCTCGTTGACATCACCCTGCCAACCCTTTTCCTGGGTCCCAACACATTCTACCACAGGAGTAGGTTACACAGCCTCATGCAGGGGCCAGGGAGATGGTTCAGTGGAATAATCGCTTCATTGGCAAGGGCAATGGCCTGAGTTCAATCCCTGGCTCCACCAAAAAAAAACAAAAAAAAAAATACTTTGAGCCAGGGAGATAGCTCAGTAGAATAAGTGCTTCCCTGGCAAGCCCAGAGGCCTGAGTTCAATCCCCGGTTCTGCCAAAAAAAAAAGGAAAAAAAAAAAAAAAAAATCGGGATACAGCCTCATGCAGTCATTTTTCCAGTGGCCAGCCGTACTTGGGAAAGAGCTGTGCTGTCACCTCAAGAACTAGAATGACAGTGAGCCAGCAGAGCTAAGTCACCAGCCAGCTGCAGGCAACAGCCTCACACTGAATCAGTGCTGGGTGGGGGGCAGAAGCTGAGCTCTAATGTTGCTCTAAACTCTTGCACTATGGCCTTGGGACTGTCCTCGTGTGTGACGCCTGGGTCAACCTGGGCTTCTCTCTTTGGAGACCTTCTTCTCCTGTCCAGAGAAGTCTCCACAAAACCCTGTCTGGTGGAGATTCGGGGTCACAATGACCACAAGTCTGGATTTATTCCAGACTCTGAGGCCCAGGACGGCAGCACAGTGCTTTTCAGGGACATTACCTGACCACAGCTGCTGGTCTGGGCTGTGGCAGGAGAATGCCACTTCCCAGCCCCCCACACTTCTAAGGGCACTCAGGAAATCCGTTTTTGAAGGAAGTCCCATCGAGGTTTTAGAAGAGCTTGCAGGCTGGGTTCTTGGGGCCTCCTCTTAGCTGACTTCTGAGCACCTGTGTCGCTGCAGGAAAGGCTCTCAAGCTCTCTGGATTTTCATTAGCCACTTACACACTCTGAATGAGGGCAAGGGTATTGACATTTTGTTTTGCAGCACTTGGGGTACCTTGGTGGATCCTGGGGCATGGACACAGCACACACAGAGCCCCTGCAGAAGCCAGTGTCCTCACATCCATTTATTCTATTAATTAGAGTTCTATGAGCAATTACATTTGGATCTGGCTTCTAAATATACATTTAAATAATCTCTAGACATCCAGCTGGAATGGTATCACTCAAAGATCTCAATCAACGAGGTCTGCCTCATGTTCTCTGCATATACTGTCTGCTCTCTGCTCAGGGTGAGGGGCTGGCAAGTGGCAATGAACTGAACCATGTGTCAGCAGCATCGGGGTTCAGACTGTAAGTGTGAGGCCCTACGGGGCACCACTGCCCTATTCCCATGGACGTGTGCAGCACCCCGTGGCGGGGCGCCCAGCAGGCCAGGAGAGTACAAGAGAGAGATAAACAGGAGCCCTTCCTGGAGTTGGAATTTTATTCTATGCCAAGCAGTTTAAAGGATTATTTTGATATTTTTACATTATGGAGTAGAAAGCTAAATTTGCATAAATTTTAAAGATTAAAGCGTAAGACTTCAAAGAAATCCTGAACTAGCTGCTGGCTACTTCTAGCAACAAAGGGTCCAGACCCCAGGCATTATGTATTGATTTCCTCTGCATTCAGTGGAAAAAACCAAGGACCTCTGATGTTACAGAAAGGCAAACACGTGGACAGTGGAACTGCACAAGCCTCAGCCCCGGCTCTGATTCCACCTCACTCTACCTGTGCAAACTCAGAAGGCACTGCCTGGAGTTCCTAGGTGAGAACCCGATGGGCAAGTGGCTGCTGGTAGGAATAATAATAGCAATAATGAAGCAAAGATTAACCAAGTGAATCACAGCCTGTGTGGTGATATTTCCTGATGAGGCAGTCTCCAGCCTTGGGAAAGAGCATTTTCCACATTATGTCTCGGTATTACTGAGGCTCTGGATAGGCACATGGGATACAGTCCCACAATACCCCTGCTGATCTGGGGCTGTGGAAAAATAAGAATTTGAATAATATATTTTCTTAAGGCACAACAAGCTATGGAAACAGTGCAGGGCCAGGG
Organism: Ctenomys sociabilis; assembly: GCA_004027165.1. Taxonomy (NCBI): domain Eukaryota; kingdom Metazoa; phylum Chordata; class Mammalia; order Rodentia; family Ctenomyidae; genus Ctenomys; species Ctenomys sociabilis. Next base: position 73,283 of record PVKA01000787.1, on the reverse strand, counting down.
ATGTAGCTCAGTGTAAGAAACCCTGAGTTAGATTCCCCATACCAACAAAACAAAATAAGAAACAGCACAAGAGCGAGGGAGCACACAGGAAAGAAAAGCCCAGAAATACCACCCATAAGCAAAGACTTCCAGCCATCAGAACTGTTGGCTATTATCGGTTTCCTTCCTAAAATCAATGGGTAGGTTTTAAAGTGAAAAAATAGCAGGAGAAGGTACAAAGGATGAAGGAAGGAACTGGATACAAAGGAAGAGAGGTCTTTAGCTAGCGAGGCCGGCTGCCCAGTCCCAAATCAAGTCCTAGATGTGCTACTAACTGCACAGATATTCTCCAGGAGTAACTAGGCAAAGGAGGGCCTCTAAAGGGTTATGACCAGGTATGTGTCCCCGCAGATTAACTGCTCCCTTCAAGGTGTCTGAGGAATTCAGAGGTAGGCAGGTAGAATGGTCTGTGGCCAGTTGGGTGGTAGAGCTGAATCCAACTCTGTTCCCCACACCCTGAGTCCTGGCCTGGGACTGCTCCTAACCATACAGCAGGGGTTCCTTCTCTTACACATACTGTGGCTTCCTGTGGCATCTACTGGCCACACCTCTCTGAGAGGTGAGTCATAGGACTCAGGAAGGCTGGCAGCTGCACCCTGGCAAGCCTCCACAACTAGAAGACAGGGTGCAGGCAGGGCAACTTCTTTACCTTGAGGACCAAGGTACTGCTGGCAGTGTGTGGTCTTTTCTGGGGTTGTCTGAGCTGCTGTCCAGTGCCACAGATGCCATCCAGACTGTCAGCAGAGGCACTCACCACACGGTCAGTGTAGCAGCCAGTCTAGCACTGTGACTGTCACCAGTCACCGGACAGAGAACTGGGCCTTGGCCACCACCTTTCCAGTAACTGTTTGTCCCTTGCCTATCCCTCCCCTGGGTAATCAGCAGGCTGGACCTGCAGTCCCTGGGCTGGAATGCTCAGCACTAGCAAGTGTTAGAAACAGGAAGTCATGTGGATGATTGACAAGCTTCTCCCCAACATCTAATGAGGAAAGAGGAGAGGAGTGGGTGTTCAGAACGGGGACCAATGAGTGAGAACTTTGGTGCGCAGTGTCCTGACTGGGCAGGCAGAGCAAAGGAGAGTTTGCGGCTTGGGACAACATCTCGTCATAATGTCCCCTTCAGTGTATTTTACTAGGTCCTCCTAACAGGTTCAAGGTAAGCTCACAGAAGGAAAGGTGAACTGCAAGCCACCTACACTTTCTCGGAAAGCTTCCTGATTACACATGGGGAGGCTAAGGAGAGAGAGAGAGAGAGACAGTGCTTTCCTTACCCCTATCTCTGCTTCTCAGCAAGAGTTGTTCCACAACCTTTGCCTAATGTGAAAATGAGGTGGGCAATTGCTGTAAAACCTCACCAGGCTAGAGCATTCGTAGCACATTACTGGTAGCAAAGAAAGCAGAAAAAGCAAAGCAGTTAGAGGTGGAAGCCTGCTGGCAGAGCTTTTCATGGCTAGGTTTCAGCCACATGCGCTGCTTTGCTCAAGACAGACCGCACTGGCCAAGGGGGCCTCTACTTCAAGTGACGATGGTACCTTGGTGCTGTTGCTAACTGCTGCGGGGAGGCGGGGAGAGCACTCCAATGGTGAGGACCAAGCCAGCTGTTTTGTCTGGAAAGGAGAGCAAGTCACGGGCAGGCATGCTAAGTTCTAGCTCGCAGATCAGGTACCAAATAGTGCTGGGACAAAATTTTCTTGTCAAAAGGAGTCAATACCAAATTCAACCAGTTTCAATGCAGTCCGGTAGCAAGGTATGACATATTCTGCTTTGTTCATTAGCATGACAGGGCACAAATAACTTCCACAGCTACTTTCTTTTTCAGTGATGTTGAGTTTCACCCTTTGACCTTACTGAAGCTTCTTTCTTTCTTTCTTTCTTTCTTTCTTTCTTTCTTTCTTTCTTTCTTTCTTTCTTTCTTTCTTCCTTTCTTTCTCTTTCTTTCTTTTTTTCTTTCTTTCTCTTTCTCTCTCTCTCTTTCTTTTTCATGGTACTGGCGATGGAACTCAGCACTTTACACTTGCCAGGCTGGTGCTTATGCCATTGAGCTATCTCCTCAGCCCTATTAAAGGTATTTATAACAGGGGCAAAATGCTGCTTGCCAGCCTACAGCCAGCAGTAGTCTGAATGCAACCATCACACTGTTATGGTTTGTGTCTAGTTGTCCCCCCAAAGTCTCATGTAGTCATGGGGTGGGGACTTCTAGAGTTTGTGATTAACTCATGATCCACTGGGATGATGTGTGATCCAAGGCTGGGATTATGGATTTTAGCACTACCGGGATTATGGGTGTGAGTAGTACCACCACCCTGGGGCAGATAACCTCAATGTAATATAAGAGAGATAGATTTTCTCTCTATGGCATTGCTGTTGTTCCACTGCCATGAACTGATGCCCTCTGCCATGTGCCCCTCTGCCTTGGAGCCAGCTGAATATGGACTAAAACTTCCAGTAACTGTGAGCTAAATAAACCTTTCCTTCCTTCATATTGGGTGTTGGGTATTTGTCCCAGCAACAAGAGAAGAGTAACTAAGACACACACAATGGGTCTCATCAAGATTCTCCAAGCCTGAGTTCCTTTAGGAGACAGCAAGGCTAAAGCCCAAATGGGACCATGCTACAAGTAACCAATGAAAGCTTCCCACAAACCCACCTATTCCAAGAGCTGTCTCCCATGAGGTGGGGAAGGTGACCGTGGCTCTGATCAACAAGGGTAGAGTACCTCAGGTACTCTCAAGTGAAAGCTGGTAATTCCTGTAAGGAGCAGGATTACAGCTAAGTCTGAATGCATCATAGACAGTGAAGGAATGAGAGAACAAATATACTTTCATGTAGTTAGTCAGCAAATGCTAAGTATAAGCAGCCATGATAAGGGAGGCCTGAGGAGACCCCTGGGGCCTTGTGGTCTAGTGAGAGACACAGCCACTCACATGTGTCCACACAAACAATTGTATCCACACAATGGTGCCATGGGTAGAAAGAAGGAGTACATGGGAGGTGCTGAAACATGGCCAGATAGTGGAAGGAAGGCCAGTGCAGATATGGGGGTCAGGAAGACATTGATTCTGAGGCTGAGGAGGCTTGGGGTGGACAAGAGTCGGGGGGGGGTCGTCAGACCGGGAAGAAACAGGTGTGGAGGAGAGGGAAGAGGAAGGCCCGTGTGGTGGAGAGTAAGCACCCAATGTGGGAGAGGATGGCCATGAGGCCCAGGCAGGCAGGGCCAGGCCAGGCCTTGGGTCATGATAAGGATTCTGGCCATTTTCCTAGTTCAACAGGAGGGAGGCACTTGAAATGGATAAGTAACAATAGTAGGTAGATGCTTTGAAAACATCCTGGCAGCTTTGTGGAACTGGTTCCAATGGGAAAACAAGGAAGACATTGGATAATAAGGAGGAGGGCAGGCCGAGATGCAGTGCCTCAAAGAGACCAAGCAAAGGGGAGAGGAAAGGGAGGGATGCTGTTTTGCAGGCAGAGGGAGACGGGGATACTTGTCCCTAACAGCGCAAGCAAAACAAGCTCCATCTACTTACGCTGGCAATATTAAAACCTCTCGTCTCTTGGTGAAGCACACTGCCATACATCTGGGCCTTTAATGTGACTAAAAGTTTCAGCAATTTCAGGGGGCTCCCCGGGAGGAGCGTAATTTAAGTTAGCATGCACTCAGTATATTCCAGTAATTAATCAGCTGTGGACTTCTCTTTGGGAGATGCAAACTGAGAGCAAGCTGCACACACAGTAGGTCAAGGCTACTTAATTAGAAGTCATAAAATAATTTTCTCTGGAGCTGTTATTGCACAGTAAATCCTAAGGCCTGTCATCACAGTAAGTCCAAATGTGCTGTAGTTTGTCTAATGGGAAAAGAACAGTGAAAATATCAGCTGTCGCCTGCCTGCCTCGGGAAAACAGCTGGTTGATATTTTATTTATCTGCATTAGTCTTTGAAAGAGGATGGACAGCGCATTTAGTTATTCTAAATTAAAACTAACAAACTCTAACCCCTATGAAATTGACAGTAGTATCAGTAATACAAATTGGAAACGTGGAAATTCACAACAGGGGCTCAGGTACTGATAATACAGAATCGGGACGCATGGGTCATATAAAAACGTGAAACAATGGATCATTTCACAGTGAGTCAGAGCTCACGCCTGCTTCCCATCAGTGCGCACCACCAAGGGTTTTATTTCTGGCCTTGTTGTTATTCCACACACAGAGCAAAGGGCAGCCAGCAGGGCAAGAGGCGGCCGAGGGGAGGAAGTTCAACAGACACTGAGATGCCGCCCGCTTAGTGAGATATCTGAGCTTCCCAGCTAGGGCTATCCCCTTCATCTCTGGCTTAGTCCTCCCCAGTCTCTAAGTACTGGGGCACAGGCCCCAAGCATTCCCTAGGCCTCTTCTGACCATGCTTCTCTAGACACACTCCAATCACCTCAGCGTGACACAAGGGCAGTGACCCTGGTCTGTTTGGTACACTCACCAGTCCACAGTGTGCTCACCTTCCATTATTCTTCACATTTATAGGCTTTCTACTTCAAAGACGCCTGTCAAACTCTGGTAGCTTGCCAGCCCCCACACATTGCTTGTGTGCAGAGTACCTGCCTAGCAAGCTGGAAGTCGTGGGTTCCATCATTCCAAAGAATGACCTTGGCACTCTAAAGCAACATATCTGTACTGCTCACGTCTAGCATCACCACGTGGCATGGGGGAACGTGGCACCTTGAACCCTGCAGGAAAATCCTGGCTTCCAACATCTCTCCGCTCTGAGTTGCTTGGGCTCTGGCTTCTCTTCAGGATGTGTCCTCACATGTGCCTCCAGGGTCTACTGGAGATGTGTCCCTCTGTATCATCAAACACATCAGGCCCCATTTCTCCCAGCATGAACACTAGGAGGTGTCAATACTGAAAGCAATGCTTTTGCCATCTAGAAAAATAGCCTGGACATTAAGGGCCCAGGTGTTCAAGAAAACAGGGCAGGAGAGAGGGGCAAGGCAAGACAGACCTGGGGGGTGGGGGACACGAGCTAAAACTTTAAAATCCAGTCTTACTGGATTTTAAAACAGAGTTCCAGTCCCAGTCTTACAAATCTCTGCTGGGACAGGCCCACCTGAGGCACTAGGCCAGACCATCCTGAGCTCACCTCTCAGGCCAGCCCCGCGCACCCCTCCTTTCTGGTCCCTCACGTACTCCCCCTGGGCACTGTTTCCTACCACACGGGCCTGCAACAGCTGAGCTCGCCTGGTGGAGCCGCCTGCTACCCAGCGGCCTCTTGATTGAAATTGTCCAGCACCTCCTCAGCGTGGTCCTCCCGGAGCCCTAGTCTACACAAATCCTGTGTTCCTCACCCTTGCAGCACCTCTGCAATCTGTGTGTCTAAATGATGCGTCACTGGCTCTGAGTGCACACTGCTGCAGTTCCCTTCTGCTCCGCTCCAGGCTAAGAGGGCAGGCGGCACAGCCCAGTCTGCCTCTCTCTGCACCTCGAGCCTAGCACGGTGGGCACCACGGAGTGAATGAGTCACTGATCCAACCTCTGATCCCTCTAAGTCTCAGATTCCTATTTAACAAACCAGAAACATGACCAAGGCAGACCTCATGGTTGACAGAGGATGAACCAAGGTAAGCCAAGTACAGCTTGCCTCCCTGGCACGGATTAAATACCGGCTCTCTTGCCTAAACATCACTGTTTTCTCTTGGACCACTTCTGCCAGAGGACAGATTTTCATTTAAACAACTATCATTGGAAACAAAAAGCAGCCTAATGATGCATGAAGATCTACAAATCTAAACCTAGTGATTTAGGGCGATGATGAAAGATGCTTTTTGAAATCACGCGCTGGCCACGATCAAAACTCTGATGTATGCTCTTTATGCAAAAGCTCTCTGCTTTCAGCCAAGGGACGCGGGAAGTACAACGATCAGTGGATGTGGATAAAAACAAAAACCTAAATTTAATTCATCTAAATTATGAATACTGATCAGTTTTGTAATTTTAAAGGAAATAGGAGAAACAAAGACAGAGAGAGAGAGAGACAGATAGAGAAAGAGACAGAACAGCCCATCTTCCATATCAGAATTTGTGTCAAAAACACTTGTGGGTGAAATTTTGGTTTAATTGTTCCATGTGTAACCCATGGATGATTGCAATTTTGTTCTAAAAAATGTCATAGCACTACAAACATTTTATTAAAAATCACACAGACACATTCATATCACTCAGAAAATTCCTTCTATGGGGGCTTCAGGGTTGGTGCGATAGCTCAGCGGCCTAAAGCACCTGCTTAGGCAAGCTTAGACAGGTACAGGGGATGGAGGTTTGATCCCAAGTACCACATGCTGTGCCAGCCCCACCCTCAGGCTGAGCTAGCCAAAAAAAAAAAAAAAAACAGAAAAGAATAATATATGGTGGCTTCATCTAATTCATATCAGTAAGTAACTCCTCTTACCATCAATTATATTTTTATAAGCTTGAGAAAAGCTTTAGAGGTAATGTATTTTAAAAAATATGATGCAGTTTCTCACCCCAGTACTGTCAGAAGGAACAATGAACTTTCATTAAAAGTTGCCTCAGGGGCTTGGGATTTAGCTCAGAGGCTGAACACCTGCCCAGCAAGCTGGAAGTCTTGGGTTGGGTCCTCCCCACCAAAAACAAAAAATAAACTCCTAAAATTTGCCTCAGTGAAAACTTTAAGCTTTGACATTTTAAAAATAGGACAGAAATTATAAAACAGTATGCAGGGTGTCTAAGTATTATTCATATTCAGAGGACCAGATTTAATGATTTTGATAACTGCTTTGTGGTTATGTAACACAATGCCCTAGTTTTAAAGAAATATACCCTCAAGCACTAGGGTGATTCAGGAAAAAAGGGAAAAGGTAGAGAGATGTGCACGTGGGGCAAAGCAGAACTGGCAGAGAGTGGGTCCCAAGTCCAGGGAGTCCTTTTTACTCTGGTACCTTTGTTGGAGATGTTTAAATTTCATCAAAATAGAAAGTTACCCAAAACTGAAGAGGAGTCATAGTTGATGCTTTCAATGCTTATTTCTAATGCATCAGTTGTCTGACATCTGCCCTCCCCAGGGCTGCTCTAGCCTCTCACCTCCAATCCAGCTGTTGTCTGCTGCCAGAGTAAGTTCTCCGCCCTGCCTCAGGAGCTCTGTCCCCACCCTCCTGTAAGGTGCCCCGTGTCCAGTTTTCTGGGTGCAGGAGATGGGATCCAAGGGTGAAACAGCAGAGTCCCAGCTGCCGCCCCCACCCCCACCCCTTCACCGGCTTCCTGTGACAGGCCTGGGGCCTGCACAGGGGCCCAAAGCCCTTTCCCTTCCCAAGCACAGCCATCCCCTTGCCAGGACTGGAGCTCCGCCCTCCGCAGCTATTCCAGTGCTCGCCGTGCCCTCCTTCCCTACAGGATATTTTTCCTTCCCGTTCCTCATACTTCAAATTCCGCACTATTCACACTTGACGGGTGACTCAAAGCAAAGATGTCACCAACTGGTATTTTTTCTGACACTACGGCCAACCTCTTCTTTGGGCCACACCCAGCAGCTCAGGCCTCTATTTGGCCTCAGTTCTCTCCTGCCTGAAGCCTGAGTATTCTGGCCTCCTTGGCACTGTGCTTTGATTTTTTCTGCCATGGCCTTTGGGGTCAGCCTTAACCACGGCTTCTACAACTATGTGCTTCTGAGAAGCACTTCTTCCTTGTACTCTCCGCACTGGTACTGTCTTTTTTTTTTTTTTCTTACCCCCCTGGCAAGCGCAAGGGTCTGAGTTCAATCCCCAGTTCTGCCAAAAAAAAAAAAAAAAAAAAAGAAATTTATTTTCTTACAATCCTGGAGGTCAGAAATCCAAACCAAGGTGAGGACTGATCAACCACATTGAGCCATCTTGTGGTTCAAGAACACTATATATCCAGTTCTTCAGATTAACAGATCCAAGTGCAGATAATCTTTGGACACATACGGAAACAGGTTTCTGCTGCAATCTAGAAACCCAACTTCCAATGTTAACTGTCCAGTTAGGAAATGATCTCTACCCGCTCCACATCTTCAGTGCCTGCTTTGGGGATATACCATCATGATGTTTGATCCTCAACCCCTGCCAACCTCCTGAATGGAAATCCAAGCGACATCTACAAGCCTCTGGCTCAGATCCGCTGGCAGCTCTTCTTGTCCTACCCACCCTGAAAACACTCCACACAGAAGTGGTGATGATGACACGGCCACATCAAGCAGCCCGTCCTGCAGCCTCATCACCTGGGAACCTCTCATTTCCAACCGGGTCTTCTCATGTGGTGCTTGTCACACTGCTTGGCAAAGGACAATGTGTGGTGAGGACTGGATATAGTTGCTATACCAATTAGCTAAGACATGGCCTCCAAGGTAATTTCAAAGACGAGAACTTCCATTCAAAAGCATCCTGGAGAAAGATCACATTCATTTCACGGAATTAAGGCTGAGGCAGGAGGATAGCCATGAGTTCAACGCCAGCTTGAGCTACATAATGAGATCCTATCTTAAAAGAATCAAATCACTGAATTAGTTTTCCCAGATCTGAGTTCAAAGAGTATACTAACCAGAATGTGGGCGGTTATTTGGGGGCTGTAAAAATGTGCTGAAACTTGTGGTGAGGATGGCTGAACTATACACTGCAAGTGGATAACTGGTGTGTGAATTATATCTTAATAAATTTTGAAATTTATGAAGTTTTTAAAAAGACAGGGAAGACACTGACTGCTTCCTAAGAAATGAACCCAACTTGCCCTACATAGCCTCCTGACTGTCAGAAGGAAGGATCAGAAAAAGAAGTAGGAAGGCCATGTTTGTGGAAATTCCAGGGCTCTAATGAAGCTTGTGTGCTGATGTTACCCACAAGGACTCAAGCCTGGCCATCCCCCCACGGCAGCTCACCAGGGCTGGATGCTGCAATCCAGGAGAGCTGGCACGCGTGGGCCTCTCCACACCCGCAGCACGCAGGCCTACGCTTACTTTTTTCAGCATTTGATTTTTTCCAAACAAAAGGAGAAGCCAAGCACACAAAACCCAACAGTGAACTGATGAGCAACTTTGCATATATATAGAATTTCCAGGCAATAAAGCATGCTCTCCAACAAGCTTGTCTTTGTTTGGAGGAAAATTATGCCTTGCCGTCTCACAATGGCCTGGGCCAAGCACAGTGTGGCCTCCTAATTTAAATTAGTCTTTCAATTGTATGATCGTTCCAAAAGAAACTCATTTTCGCGACACTTATTCGGGGAACTTAACCAAAACTTGAATTTTTTTTTTTTTTTTTTTGATGGTGGGGAGTGGTGGCAGTGGCAAACCCACACAGTGAGGCTTTCTGCTTTGCCACAGTCCTAAGAATAAGCATTTCCTGAATATCTATAAATATTATTTTGATTATGTGAATGGCTTTAAATAGCTGTTTATGAAAACCTCACAATACTGTAAGTCTGAAAAGAAATATGCCTAATATAAAATGTGAGCAAGAGAATTAAACACAAATTGCACAATTATATTCTAATTTGCAGATTATAATTCAGTGTGCTATAATGATGTATCCTGAAAATTATGTTATCTCAAAAAGATAAAAAACAGATTAAAATAACTTTCCTTGTAAATTCTAAAATGCTTCATTCACTGGGTAGTTTCATTCGGTCCCATCTCAATAAGGACATTTTGAATGAAAGACCTCAAGAGAAAGGTATGTAAATCTTGACAGCTTTAGTAGGTTCTGTTTTCTTACTGAATGTTAAATTTCTGCAATCTGTGAACCTCAGCAGTTTATACAAGCTAGCATAATATGGAGGATTTTTTTTTTTTTTTAGATAGGGTCTCGCTGTGCAGTTCGGGCTGGCCTTGTGCTCTCTTTTGTAGCCCTTAGGCTGGTCTCGAACTCACAGCAATCCTCCTATCTCAACCTCCCCAGTGCTGGGATTACAGTTGTGCACTACACCTGGTTCTTGGGCCAGCACGATGCTTCTGGGGTTCTGGGCATGCTGGGCTGGCTTGAGGCCTTGTGCCCCAAGGATTTTAAAAACATGCGTAAAACTTTGAATTCTAAGAAAAAACATTCATGGCCTCTCTCTCACTGCTGGTTTACTTCCCAGTAAATACTTTGCACTACAATTTTCTGAAATATAGCTGCAATAGAAGAAGGTATCATGAGAATGGGAAGTAGGAGGAGAATCTGATAAAACATGAGTTAATTCTTAAAAATTGTTGTAATAATATAGCATAACCCATACATTTATAAACCAGACAATCCAATCATTCTGAATAGCTTTGGGGCTGATTCTGTTATCTGTTGTTTGATACAGTATTATATTTATCCCTCCTCTCCCCAAACACCCTTTCTCATACACAAAAATTTGAAACTCATCTCTGAACGCCTGTTAGGGTTTAAATATGTCTTTCAAATTTCCCATGTTAAAAATGTATTCACCAGAACAGTAACACTGAGCAATGGGACTTCAGGGAACAAATAGGTCGTTCTGTCTCATGAGTAGATGTATATTGTCACTGCTGGAATAGGTTTGTCACCAGAGCAAGCCCAGCCCTCTCTTGCTCTCCTGCCCTAAGGAGACCATGTCCCAAGGAGCAACACAACAGGAAGCTTCTCACCAGAGGCAGCTCCTAGATCCTGGACTAACCACCTCCCCAGGACCGTACAACAAATACTGCTCTGTAGAAATGACTGCAGCACAAAACATACTAAGACAAGGCAAGTATATATATATTTGGAGACAGATTATGTTATCATAAAATTTGGGTTTGACAGTCTCAAAAAACCCAGATCAGAAGCAGATCTGTCTTATGTAAAATTAAACCATTTTAATTAATTAAGCCATTAACTAGGAAACATGCTCCCTTGCTCCCTTTTCTGCACGGTGTCATCAGCAGTAAATCAACACACGCAGTTCCCTTGGGATGGGTGGGAAACACTCACCCTCAGTGAGGAGACTACAGGCAGGAGAAAAGCGCCAACTCTTTGGAGATACCTATGGTCTCTATTTTCCAACACTTACCAATGTCAAGTTCTAAAACACGAGATTTTTAATTAAATACTATGGAAAAGTAGAATGCCACACGCCAAACAAAAACAAAAACACCCAGAATGTCTCACTACACGATAGGGAACCAAGAGCAGAATCCAGCAGATGTCTCAGAAAGATTAAACAAAGAAGAATGGGAAATATTAAAGAGAAACAGTTGCAGGGAGACTGCCAGGGGAGCATTTAAAACAGACCCAGAAAGTCACAACAAACAGCTCCCGGCTCTCTACTCATGGGCCCTCACATACCAGCATCTATGGAGAGCCCTCCAAAGAGAAGTCAAAGACAGCCTTTCCGTTTGGTGCTCTTTGAAGATGCCTGATGAACAAAGCGTCGGCTGGCCAGTGAGTATGCAGAAAGGTGAAGACAGTTCCAGTCTGCTGTCGTAGTGGTCATAATGTAACACCCATGGCCCACTTCAAAGGTTAGCGTGGTCTGTGCAGGTGCCCGGGGAAGGATGCATGTTTTTAAAAGCTTGCTACAAACTGCAATAAGAAGACAGATGGCACGACACTGACACCTTCCTCTGGAGTGTCTCTAACGGCCCTCCGAGAGCAAAGCCAGACTTGAGCACGCATCCCTCACAAAATCTCAGATCAGCTTTCTCTTCTCATGAAACTCTCCTCCTTGCTGTCAGTCTAGATCCCCATTCAGAGCGAAATGAATGTACTATTCTTTTCCTACTTCTCCAGGCTTAGAGGCTTATAACCATTTCCAAAACAAATGTCATTTTTTATAATCAGAAAAACTCTTCTTATATTTTTTCCCACCAAATCCTCTCCCCTAGAATAAAAGGAGAGGAAAAGAGCTCTTTGTTTATTTGTTTGTTTGTTTTGGTGGAACCGGGGATTGAGAAATGAACTATAATATGAGCTTCTAGAGGGCCTAGCCCTGATTTTCAACAATCTATTTTGCAGTGCAAGAGAGTTTAAAATTTGGAAGTCCTCATAAGAAATCAATACTGCATGAACGCAAAGAGCCTAGAATCTTCAGCCAGCAGCTCTCTACTTAATTCTTTCTTTCTTTCTTTCTTTCTTTCTTTCTTTCTTTCTTTCTTTCTTTCTTTCTTTCTTTCCTTCCTTCCTTCCTTCCTTCCTTCCTTCCTTCCTTCCTTCCTTCCTTCCTTCCTTCCTTTCTTTCTTTCTTTCTTTCTTTCTTTCTTTCTTTCTTTCTTTCTTTCTTTTGGCAAGTTCTACAGGGTGTTCAGGGTCTCATTACTAGATGGGACTCATAGTGATCTGCCTGTTTACAGCCTCCCAAGGGCTGGGATTACAGGCATGTACCACCACACCCAGTCTCAACTGCCATCTCAGCACAGGAGCAGGACCAGCATAGCAGGTCTGGGGATCGAACCCCCAAGCCCTGTGCCTGCTTGCAGGCACTTTAATCTGCTGAGCTCTATTTGGCCAGTCCCTCACTATTTATTTCAAGGCAACTACTTTTATAAGATAGCATACATGACAAAGATGTAAATGAACTTGGAAAGGCCTGTGTGGGGTCTCTTCTGGGAACTGACTGGGTTTTGTTCTCTGTGAGCCAATACACAGTGAACAAGCAGTGAGCAGGAACAAAGGGGGCACCCTGGACCCAGGGGCTGGGTGATGACTGTCCTGGACTCTCTGTGGAACCACAGCCATGACATGTCTTGCCCACAATGCATGAACTGCACAGAATGTCTGCTCTGATTTTTTTTTTAAGATTTCAAATTCAAGAATACAGGAGAGTAATGATGGAATTAGCATCTTTACCAAGGACTTGGGTGAAATCCACTGGGACTTTGGACCCAAAGGATCATGCGGAGACCATATTCCACCATTAAATAGGACAGTGGCTAATACATAACATCCCCAAGGCTCTGTCTCCATTACAATGGAACTAAAGATGTTAAGATTTAAAAGAGAAAAGAGGTGCCTAGAACCCTGAGTCAAAAGCCCAGAGCCTCCAATTGCGGATCAGGTTTAACGAGAGCAAGTGTTACAGGAATGCGGGTGTTACTGTGTCTGTGACATTTCAAAATGATTCTTGTCTCTACGCCAACTTTCACTGTTGCACACAGAACGTGATGTTTCTATCACTTGGTTCTGTTCCGCTCAAACTGCACCCCATGTGTTCGTGGCTACCTCCTTTTATGTCCTCCCACCGTTGTTTGAGTCTCCAGTCTGGTCTGCAGGCTCTTCTTGCGCTTTCATCTGTAATTCCTGACCACAGGTGTAAACTGGACCATTTTCATTTCCTCATAGTACTTGTTGTAGACAAGGTATACAAGCAAATAGATTTAATGCAGGACATATACTTACAGGATTATTTTATGATACTCGTCCCAAGAGGGCCGAGGATGTAGCTCAGCAGCACAGTGCTTGCCTGGTAAGCTCAAAGTCATAAGTTTGATTCTTGGTCCCCCCCCCAAAGAAAAAAATTCACCTAGAGTTAAAAGCAAAAGAGTGCAAGAGATCTGTCCATGCTCTAGAGCCCCAAAGAATCCAGTTGAGGGCCCAGATTGTGTGGCAATGTCCTGTAGGAGTCCTGCTGCAGAACCCATGGCAGTGGCCTCCAAGAGTCCAGCTGCATCTCATATGTGTGTGAGGCCCACAGCAGGGTCTCCTACAACTCTGTATCAAGGTTCTGCACTTAGAAGGCCGGAAGGTCAGTCAGTGGTGGAAGCCAGCAAGTCTGCACCAGTGGGACGAGGCATCTGTGCCAGTGGGCTGAGGGATCTGCCCTGCAGCCAGGAAGTGATGTTCAAGGTAAGGAGCAGAGCTCCCCTGAAGAGAAACTCAGTCATCCTCAGGGACGCCGAGCTCCTCTGACAGTGACAACAGCTGAGCTCATATCAGGAAAACCAGCATGACAAGCTTCTCCCAGAGAATCAACAGCTACCATCCTCCCCTCTAATTCTCTTTTTATACTGTAGTTTTTAATTAATTAATTTGTACTGGGACTCAAACTCACTGCTTCAGGCTTGCCAGGCAAGGTTCCCTGGGCTTTTTTTATGCTGTGGGCAACAATCCCATCCACACTCAGCTCCACACTGATTCAGTTCAGCTGGGAGTTTCATGAGTTCCTCCACTCTACTGAAGGCAGTGCTCCAAAAAGACTTCTAGTGCTCTCTCTCTCTCTCTCTCTCTCTCTCTCTCTCTCTCTTTCTCTCTGACCACAGGCTTTCATTAGATGTGCACCTTATCTCATTTCTCTTTCTGGCACCAGCTAATGGCATGGTGCCTCACAGAGTGCCTGTTTAAATTTCTTGCACATATGATTATATAAGAGGACACCATAACTGTATGGGAAATTTTTCAACCAGGAATATTCTTTTTTTTTTTTTTAAAGAGAAATAAAAAACAATGATACAATTCTGCATATTGTTTGCTGTAAAGTAGTTGCTCAGATTAAAACATATAGGTAGGCAAAATTGATAAAACAACAGAAGCACAAACCATTCCCTTCAATGAATAGAAATTATATCAGATAGCTAGAGATAGAGATAGATATACATATATATATACACACTTTTTTTTTCTTTTCCCTAATCAGGAATATTCTTAAATTTCCGATTCTCTTTTTTTAGCTCAAAGTCCCCAATGAACTACATCCTGCATAAGGCTGGCACGTGTGTACGCTGTTCATTTTATAGGCATCTCTTAATTTGCACAGCAGAAGCCCTAACTCCACCCCAACTATCCTGAGTTAGGCTGTGCAAGTCCTTGTGGGAAGGAGAAGGACCCACAGCAGCCAGGTTGAGAGACTGGGGACAACCTGAGGGAACGGCTAACGTGCTTTGGAACTCTCCGACACAGCCACCGCTGTGGGGGGCCCAAGCCTCGGGCTTCCCTCTCACTAAGGAAAGGGCAGCAGAAGCAAGCACTGACAGCCTTCCATCACAGGTATGCAACAAACTAGAAACTTGATTCCAGAACAGTCCAGGAATCAATGAAAAGAAGGGCGTGATGAGGCCATGAGGACATCCCAGCTGAGCCCAGGGACGGAGTCCCCAGGAGAACAAGTGGCATTGCCAGCTGAAGCACAGAAACTCCCCTGCCCCAGCCCTGGCTCCTGCCCCATGCCACCCGCCCCACTACCCAGAGGGCAAAAGAGGCCTCTGACTGGCCACACCTCCTCTCGCTCACTGTGATATTTTCTCACCAAGTATGCTGGGCTTGATGAGCTTTATAAAAATGGGTACAGGGAGCTGTGAGGAGGAAAGGAGAGAGCACTCGCTGATCTCAGTGAGTTCAATTATATCCTCTCTTGGGGTCTGAAAATGGGTTAGACAATGCCTGACTAGTACATTGGGGAAACTCTCCACAAATGATAGCAAACTTACACTATTTAGGTTTCTCTAAAACCATCTGGGCATGTTCTTTTTAGCTCTTGTTACCAGGAATGCCTGTCTCAAATGGGAAAAGGGCAGACCAACTTCACCTCCTGATGCCTTTTATGCTGGATGCTCCGCACCGCAGCACTGCACCGCGTCCTTGGTGAGGGCCCGCCGCCCCCCTTCCTGCTCACGTGCTCTCCGTCCACGTTCCCATCTGTTTCTGATCTCCCACACAGAGCAACTGCCCGTGAATTTGGATCATTGTTTCTCGCAATCAGTCTCACTTTTCCACCACAAGCTTAATATCGGCCCAGAATTTTGAGATAAACAGATGTCATAGTAGTGAAATGAGGAAAAGGGACGTAAAAGCAGAAATCAAAGCTGGCTTCTAACGCAAATGCCTTCTGAAAAGGAGGTGGAGGAAGTGAAGCGAGAGCTGACAACACAGGGGCCAGAGACGGGGGAAACCAAAAGACACAGACACATACCTGAGGCTTAGTATCTGACAGATGGCTCAAGGTAATGTCCGTTAAGGTAAGGAAAGTGTCCGCTACAGAATTTACTAGAAGAAGAAAAGCAAAACCAGGGCTGGTGAATGTGTGACCTGGCCAGGGACACAGGCCCCACGGTGGAGAGCTCAACACTTAAGTTTAATGCTGTCCTGCTGCTGTCTTGCAATTCTTAATCATTTCTGAACACACAGTGAAAAAATATGGCACTGGATCGCCACAAATCCATTAGCCAATCCTGAGTGAAAGAAAGAACAGAAAGAGCGGGGTGAGCTCTGCCTCAGCAGGTGGCAGTGCAGATGATGACTTGAGGGCATGTTCTCCAGGTACTCCCTCCCGGGCCTCGCTGCTGCCTCTCTAGATTTGATTTAAAGGCTTCAGGAACTCAGATCACAGCCATGCAGCAAGACAAATCTACTAGTAGCATGCAGTAAGAAGGGGATCAGGGGTGGCAAGGTAGCTCAGCGGTCTAAAGCGCCTCTCAGGGACCACGGTTCGATCCCCAGCACCACATGCCATGCCAGCCCCTCCCCCCAGGGCGGGCTGAGCTGACCTCCCCCCCTCCCGCAAAAAACGAATCCGTGATATGTAGCGAGACACTGTAATAAATAAATAAATTTTAAAAAAGAAGAGGATCAGTAAACCTGGCAGATGGGCACCAAGCAAAAGGTCTTGGTGAATGAAATTCTAAATGGGCTGGCCAGATAGCTCAGTGGATAGGCAGAGGGCAGTTGCTGGGGTTCCATCCCCCATGTGCCATGCCGGCCCCACCCCCAGGGCACACTGAGATGGCAACTGAGCCTGGGTATGGCTGAAAACAGGAGAACCACTATGAGTCCAATCTGTGTAGTGAGACTGTAGATTCTGTACTAAATACATTATTAAAAAATACTCATGGATGAGATTCTAACACCTCCTCCACTGATTTCCCTCTTAGCAAAACAAAACAAAAAAGTAGAGAAATAATGCAGTACTTAACCAATAACCATTGATCACTCTTCAAAATGAAATTCACTCTTCAAAATGAAATTCACTTACATAAAGCCTAAAGAGTCCTCCACAGTGCAACTTGATTAGGAGGGGACCGAGGGAGGGACAGAGAGAGAGAGAATGAGAGAACAAAAGGTCACCCGGTGGTCCCCATAGAGAGTTTAGAGCTCTCTCCAAATGTGGAAATGGCTGTCACCAGTCATTCACGTCCTGACTCCAAGTCCCGGCTCTTATCAGACATCAAACTTCCTCTCCTTAAGTAAAGCACCACAAAGGTCACCACTGGCTTTCCCTGGGCAGAACCAGCAACCTGGGACCTGACCCTCCACTGTCAAAATAAGACTCTTCTAAATTACTTTCCATTCCCACCAGATCCCTCCCCCCCTTGTTACATCTTCTAAATTCCCTGTTTACCATTAAAGGCGCTCATTCAATTCCTGCTTTTCAGGTTTTGAGGAGTTGGTCCTAGTAGTACCTAAGCTTGACAGCTTTAAAACCTCCCAGGCACCATGAGATATTCCAAGACTGCAAGGTGTAATTCTAAGAATATAGAGCACCTTGAAAAGTCTGGCAAGGGATGAGGCGATAGCTCAGTGGTCTAAGCACCTGCCTGGCGAGGGTTCGATCCCCAGTACCACATGCCATGCCAGCCTGCACCGTGCTGGCCTGCACCATGCCTGCCACTGAAACCAGGCATGGTGGTACACCCCTGTAATCCCAGCACTGAGGAGGCTGAGACAGGGAGATCACTATGAGTCTGAGCTGTGTAGCAAGATCCTGTACCAAGTAAAGAAATAAATCTTAAAAAAAAAAGTCTAGCAGGCTAGAGTAAGTTTTCCTTTGGAAAACTGGCTGGGAGAATCCATTCACTAATTATAAAGTGTATATCATGATTATTCATATTTTTAATGTTTTTTTTTTACTGATCTAGATTAAAAATCAACAAACCAGAGAGAAGAAGAGATGAATGTGTGTGTGTGTACATGTATATGTATATGATTAAAGCTCATCTTTATGTATAAGACCTGCTTATATTAAATGACAATGGAATACCCTTCTCTGACAAAACTAAACAAAAAAAAGGGGATACAAATGAAGGACCATTTAGTATCTGTATATTCAAAATAGTTAGGATAGATATACAGCTACATTCTCTTAATTCAATGAATAGAAAGATTTGTTCCCATAGTGTTGTGGACAGGATATCATGTCTGAATCTTGTACAATGAATAACCACTAAGACAATAATATGCAATGTATTCATTATTGAAACTGTCCTACTAATTGATTTTGAAACTGTCTCATTGCTATTTGTTTCTCAATAAAATTATTTTTTTAAAAAGACCTGCTTATAAGCCTTTTTAGGGGATCTGGGGAGATAGCTCAGTAGAATAAGCTCTTGCCTGCCAAGTACAAGGTCCTGAGTTTAATCCCTGATACCACAAAAAAAAAAAAAAAAAAACCTTTTTTTTTGTCAGTGGGAACTACAGAGAGGTACTTGCTATTTGGAGAAGAGGTATTTGCTATTTGGATGCAACCTTAATTACAGAGTAGCTCAATGAACGCAGACCAAATACTGCCCATGCTTCTAGCAACAGGACACAATCTGGTTTTTCAATAACTGAAATGTGTTTGTAAGCAAACAAGACTTCTTCACTGACACTATTACTCATAAGTATTACTGCCAACACAGAAACTAGGAAAATCCGGCAGAAATGAATTTCTTTATAAAACATGCCAGAAGAGGTTAAAAGCCCTTACGCTTGTGATCTCTTCTAGCTCTTTGGCAAAGGAAAAAAAAAAGTGCTATATTCTTACGATGTAACTTTAGCATTAAAACAGGGTCTAGTTTGAAAATTCTCATTCAAATACGATCTTTGAGATGATAAATACGATTTTCCTTGTATTTTACATCCGATCCGAACTGCCTGTCAGCCTCAGAAATCGCTCATCAGCCGCGTGTGCTCTGTTCCCTCTCTGCATTTCTTCCCCTCAGCAGAGATGTCTAGGAAGTCAATAAAGCTCATCCTGAGGACCCTGTAAGTGGCTGCCAGCCTCAGGGAGATGGACCATCGGGCTGCCTGCCAGGTCAGATGCTCCCCACTAGGCGACAGAGAATACGAAGCTGCCAGCAGGCCGGCCGCAGCAGCATGCAATCACCAGCTCTCATAAATACGGAAAACTCTTGAAAAGCGATGCTCTCTATTTCTTAATTCAATCTTTCACGAAAAAGGAGAATTGATTGCAACAAGCCACGTCACTGAGCTACCATTACAAGGATCATTAGTGATTCAAGGCCGCTTTGGAGGGATTCACATTCACATATAAGCACAGAAACACTGTCAGGGCCTGAGAAGTATCTTTACTTCAAAGGGAAAACAGGAGATAGGGAACCATAGTTCATCTACAGAATCAGCTGGCCAGTAACTCTGCTTCCACCAGCAAGGAAATGAGTGTGAACAACGTGCTCTGACTGTCCAGGCAACACACTGTGTATAGTCAGCTCCCACCTCACAAGGGTCAACTGACATTGACAGTCCCTCCCTCCCCTCCTGCAGCTCCCAGGCATCTCAGCCAAGTCTCTTCCCCAGGCTCTGCTCTTTTCCATAAGTTAGATGGTAGCACAGGGCAAATGCAGGTCAAAAAACAAGTCCTCAAGCCTTGATAGTTCAGAATTCTATAGTTCTTCCAACTGCCCTATGCATTTTCAACTACCTCCACTCTCTGTCCTTATATATTGGTGAACAGCTTCAAGCCTGCAAAATCTTAAACATCTGTGAAAATCTACTTGTTCGAGGCACCTGGATGACGCATTGAAGATGCAGAGTCTTATCCTCGTGGCTCACATTCTAGCCAGAAATAAATACTAAATTAAGACATTATGATTCTAACAACGATAAGAGCTTCAATATACATCTGTACAAAAAATGCCGTGGGACCCCAGAAGAGAAAAAAGTATATTTGGGGGAATTCAAAAATTTTACAAAGAAGATAAAAGCTAATCAAGGCTGTGGTAGCTTGGAGAAGGTGTTTTTCAAACAGGAAAGGGGAGAGCAGCCTGCAGCAGAGGGAATAGTACACACAAAGATCTAGGTGTATGAAAAGCTTTGGCAAGCAAAGGAAACAGCAAGGACAGATGGGTTTAGCTCAACAGAAGGAGCTTTGTTTTAGTCTATTTATGTTGTTGTAACAAAATACCTGAGCTTGGGTGTTTTATAAAGAAAATAGGCTTACTTGGCTTGAGATTCTGGGGCTAGAAATGTATTCAGCATAGCCCAACATCCAGGAAGGGCCCCTTTGGGCTGTGACACATGACAGAGAAGCAGAGAAGAAAGCAGGCCTGTGCAGAAGGGGTACGGGGAGAGGCCAGGTTCAATCTTTTTCTAAGACCTTCCCTTCCAGGGACTGATCCACTCCTACTGGACTGGTCCCCTCCCCAGAAACAGCCTTAACTCATCCACAACCTGGTTACCTTTCCCCAGGCCCCACCTCTTACAGCTTGCACTGCCTTAACTCCCACCACTGTGGGAACCAAGTGTTGAAGGGCCGCCCTTCCAGAGCAGAGGTCGGCAAGCCTGGGCTACATAGGCCACTCTGTATCCAATGCAGTTACTCGGCCCTGTTATTTTACACACAAGCAGGCAGATATGAATAACTAAATGAATAGGTGAGTGGCAGTTGTGTGCCAATAAAACTTTATTTATAAAAATAGGTGGCATTGCTTAGGCAAGCACAGGGGCCAGGGTTCAATCCCCAGCACTGCATGCCGTGCCAGCCCCACTCTTGGGTGTGCTGAGCCAGCGATGGAGTCTGGGCCCAGTGGTGCACTCCAGTAATCCCAGCACTAGGGAGGCAGAAAACGGGGATCACTATGAGTCCAAGCTGCATAGTGAGACCCTGCATCAAAAAAATAAAAAATAAACAAAACAGGTGGTGGGCAGGATGAGGTCAAAAGCTTTTGTTTCACAGCCCATGCTAGACAGAGCATGACAGGCGGCTAAATAATAAGGGCAAACTAGAAACCAGATTCAGAGAAGGTCCTAGGCATCATAGAGAGGATTCAAAAAACACTGTCTTTTTTTTTTTAAGTAAAAGAATGAAATGATAAAATTTGCATGGTCAAAATAATAATGGCAGCAAGGAATGTGAACATTCTCACATTTTCTACCATTACAACAAAACAGTTACATGTCTGCACCTCCCTGTTTGCTGAATTTTCAAACTGCACCTGGCTTGGACGCGCTTTTCCAAGTAAAATATAGGAGTGGGATTCTTTTCAATCTGGAAAATACACTTCCTAGTGCATCTTAGCCACTATTTGTTTTGAAACACCTGACTCAAAACTTAAAACAGTAAAGCCTTTCATTTCAGTCAAACCACTGCCTATAAAACTAGCAAACATTACAGTGACCATGAGAACCTCCCTAAGGCCTGACAAAAGGCCCTAAGGAGCCGGCACTCCGTGCTCCCTGCAAGTCTGGCTGCAGATGTTTCCTTGCTATGCTCAATGCTATCACCCTCAAAAGAAGAGGGGAAAATAACAAGGAAGAGGAAGGAAAGGCAAAACCCATGAAGATTTTGTTTCACATTACACAGTAAAGTAGCATTTATATTATGTCTACTTTGTGTCAGAGACACTGCTGGCTGCTAGGTCAAGATAGTGAGCGAAACCTGCAGCTCAAGGTCTAGGGAAGGGGTTAGTCAGTGCTACAAAAGCTAGACTGCAATAGTTTAGACTTCATGAGCTACATAGTCTCTTGCAAACATTTTACCCTGCAGCTGTAGTGTGAAAGTAGCCAAGAATAGTACACCATGAATATTACATGGGGTGATAGTAGTCGTTTGCAGATCCTGAGTCTACAGGAAAGGAAATATCAAACACAACTGAAAACACATCACACAGGGCAGGGGAGGTAGCTCAGTAGTCTAAGCACCTGCCTGGTAAGTGCAAGCACCCAGGTTCAATCCCTGGTACCACATGCCCTGCTGGTCCCGTGCTGTGCTGGCCACTAAAACCGGGCATGGTGGTGCACGCCTGTAATCCCAGGGCTGGGGAGGCTGAGACAGGAGGATCACTATGAGTCCAAGCTGTGTAGCAAGACCCTGTACCAAATAAATACATAAAAAAGATTTTTTTTAAAAAAATCACATCATTGCAAATATGAGAAGCTCTAAGAAGGCAAGGCATAGTGTTAACCAAGAAGGAGTGATTGTGGGGCTGGATTAAGCCTGAAAGGTTCAAGACAGAGCTGGTAAAACACCCCAGAAGAGGAAAGGCAGTGTAAAGGGGCTAAAAGAAGGACCGATCAATGGGGCTCTGCAGGATCTCAGATGCCACTGAAGGACAGGAATATCCTGGTCATTCAAGGGCGCTAAGAGGAATTAAGGTCCTCAGAGACTACTCTAAGGCATGAGAAGATCGTTAAAGGTCTTGGTGACAAAAGGCCATGTACACAGACACCACCCGAGTGCCTAACTAGTAGTTCAGGGGACAACAGTGTTTTAGTCAGGGTTCTACCACCAACAGCTAGCAACTAGGTCTTCCATTGCAGGGAATGTGTTTGGGACCACAGGAAGAATATGTAAGGCAGTGGGAAACTGAGGTAGGAGAAGAAAGAAGAGCTAATCCAGCTGTGGGCAACTGGGACTCGGGCCTGCGGAGACCCATGAGGCACTCTGTAGATTGCATCATGTTAGCCCAGGCAGACAGGCAGAACAGGCTTTCACTGGCTGAGTGCACTTGGGACCAGCAAATCCCAAACCCTTCTGTGCTGGCCATGGGTCTATGAAAAGCCCTGGGCAGTGAAGGAAACCCTCACACAGGATAGATAGACACTGACACTTGAGGCGAAGGCCTTTCTGGGAAGGAGGGACGGTCTACCAAGCTGCCAGTGATCTCAGACATGATCCGGGACATACACAGCAGTGTTATTAGTGCTTGCTACCCCTAACCTTCTGTCACATTACTAAGTAAATAAATCAGGTCAAATACAAATGATATCCAAATGCTGTGAACATTTCCTAAAGACATCCTTTTTTTTTTTAAATCAAAGATGAAAACCAATAAACCCTAAGTGTACATCTCCCTATACATCTGAACAAATGAATGACCTATCACAGGGACCACATTCCAAATATGCAGCACCAGGATAAGATCATTTCAAACAGAACTTTAAAATCCCTTGGGGTGCATGAGTGTGGACAACCTGAATACCAGTCCCACTATAGTTATTTAACACGTCCCTAGATGTGGGACGGCGGGCGGGCAGGCAGGAACTGCACAGAATTGCCACTGAGAAGGGAATGCTTCTGGCTCTCCAGATGCAGGAAGCATGGCTTAGAAAACACAGCTTCCCATGGCACGAGAACTCTGGAGGCCAGCCCAGATGAGCTTCTTCCAACAGAGCCAACCCTCCCAGCCAAATTCTGTATAGTCAGCCCTCTGTAGTCATGGACTCAACCACCCAGTGATGGAATTTTTTTTTTTTTATTGCATCTGTATTACACATGGATGGACTTTTTTCTCTTGTCCTAATTCGATGCATTTGTGTTGTGGTAGGAAGCTAGGGATGATTCAAAGTACGTCCGAGGGTGTGTGTAGGTTATATACAAACACTATGCGTGTTGCCACTGTATGTAAGACCTGGGACCATTCCTGTGGCTGATGAGTGCCTCGAAGTCACGTACATTCCACCACAACAGGTACACATGCAGACCCCTACGCACAACACTACCAACTTCAAACACCGGTTTTCCTACCCAATCTACCTCCCTGCTGTAAATGGGACATAAAACTGCTGGTTACCCAAATTACAGTCCAAGGTCAACATGAGATTAAGGTTTTTGTCTCTGAAGGTAAAATATCTTAAACCATTTTCCTGGCTCCCAACTTGGAGGTCCTCCCAGCGAGGGTCCACTTCATGCATTTTAACAGCTCACTGTTGGCTCCCTGGTCCTGGGGTAGTGGTGTGTGGCTGTAGTGGAATTTAAACACTGTGATCATAGGGCACTGTGGCAGCAAAATTGCTGTGGTAACAGTTTAGTTACTAGAAGAAGCCTAATCGATGAAGACAAAAATTGGTCTGATGCCATAGCCACTGTCCCATGTCCGTGAGTCCAATTATTTCACTAACCATATATATCATTTCTCCCCTGCTTTACTCAAAATGACCCTGAGACACAGTCTGTTCCTTTCACTAAGGCTGAACACAAGGTAAGGAAGGGCTTCATAACTCTTACCTTCTCCCAAACTGCATTTTGCATTTCATTTTCACACTACATGAAGTTAGGCTTGGCTTGATCTTCCGGTGGTGCCGAGGACCGTGCTGGACTAGGTGGGCCCTGTGGCTGAAGTTTACTTTCAAACACTTTTTGAAGTTTACTTTCAAACATTCTTTTTCAGGGGGTGAATCCTTTGGGAGAGTAGGACATCTGGGTGATATTTCACCAGGTCTTTCACTCCATCTCATTTTTTTATGGTCAGTCAGTCCCTGTTCTCCTGTCATTTGCTTGACCAATGAACTTGTCAGAATTCTTGAGTCTAGCATGCTTGTATATCTGGCTAACAGCAGTTAGGCTGCTGCTGCTGCTCACAGTGGTGACAGTGGCATCTTACAATCTATAAAGCCCTTCCACAGGCTGTTGTGTCAGGTTTTTATTCAACTTTAACGGAAGGACAGATATACTGCACACATTCACCAAAGAAGAAACTGAGTCTCGGGAATCTTCCAGTGCTGACTACCCAAGTGCCAAGTGACTAGGTTGGAGTTAGCCCAGACAGAAATATAGACTTTGAGATTCTGAACACCACACACTGCTTCATAACCATCCTCTTCTCCTCTTCCTCTTCCCTACTCCCCCACCACCCGGCTTCCCATAATGCATTTGGAACTTTGTGGTTGAAATTCAACCTCTTTGTCTTTAGGATACTATGCTAATTTTAGTCCTAGAAGTCTCTGAAGTTCTTGCATTCTACGAAACAGGCCCTAGGAGGAGCACTTAGCGAGCTCAGGAGCACATGGCACATGTGAGAAGAGCTCACGTCAGGGGGACACCCAGAGAGGTCATCCGAAAAGGAAGGGGTCTAAATAAGATCCAAACTGAGAAAATTACATTACTAAATAATCACAAGACATTTCATACCGTGCACACCAAGACAGATGAGGAGTACAGGAACCTATCATCTAACTCGAGAATTTTAATATACATTAGAAGGAAAACACTGGATTTTATTTATCAACAATGCCCTATTAATTCTCAAGAACATACTATACCTTAATGCTCTCCCATCTGTATGTATGGAACAGCTTATTTGTGAAATCTAACAGAAAAAAAGGGGATTTTTTTTCTCTCCATCTTCTCAGCTTATTGAACCTCACAGGGTGGCATTTTTTTTTTTTTTATTATTCATTCTCTTACTTCTTATTATCCGTCAGACAACTTCCTAGTGGTCTTATAAAATGTTTCAAATGAAAGCACTTCATTTAAAGGCCTTATTGATGAATTTCTCAGATAAGACATGCATAGGATTCTCTCTCAATTCAGGTTCTCAGATGTACAATAAAAATAAAAGTACAAACATGTGTTGGAGTAAATATAATGCCCATAATAAAATTTCAGTGTTTTATAATTAGCAAAGCACTTTCACTTATACTGACATAGACTATCTCATTTAAGCCCTACTGAAACAAAGAAGTACGGGCGTGATGGCT
Organism: Ctenomys sociabilis; assembly: GCA_004027165.1. Classification (NCBI taxonomy): domain Eukaryota; kingdom Metazoa; phylum Chordata; class Mammalia; order Rodentia; family Ctenomyidae; genus Ctenomys; species Ctenomys sociabilis. The sequence continues at coordinate 47,680 of PVKA01000787.1, read as the reverse complement.
CATGTCTGTGATCCCAGCACTGGGGAGGCTGAAAACAGAAGGATCACTACGGGTCTGAGCTGCACAGTGAGACCCTGTACCAAATACATAAATGGAAAGGAAGAAAGGAAGAAAGAAAGAAAGGAAGAAAGAAAGAAAAGAAGAAAGAAAGAAGAAAGAAAGAAAGAAAGAAAGAAAGAAAGAAAGAAAGAAAGAAAGAAAGAAAGAAAGAAAGAAAGAAAGAAAGAGCCAGTAGCCCTGTTTTTCTTGTTGGAAAAGAAACTGAACCCACATTAACAACTAACTTACAGATTCAGGGTTCAAACCCAGTATCATTCAGAGTAGCACAGGCTTCTTGCTTTAAAGCACTAGCACAGGCTGGAGAAACAGCTCGGCGCTCTAAGTGCCTGCCTGAACCAGATCTAACTGCACAAGCAACCAGGTTTGATTCCTGGTCCTGCAGTCTGAGCTGTGTTGTGAGACTTGTTCCAAACAAACAAATCAATAAATAAATGATTTAAAACAAATATTTAAAATGTGCTAATTCAGTACACAGGGTTACCTTGAATTCAAGTTAAAACTACAGAATAAAACTTTCCATGCATGGTTTTTCTCTTTATCATCTTGCAAGATGGCAGGTGGAAAAAAACTGAGAAGCCATGGGCCAGGGAGATGGCTCAGTGGAATAAGCGCTGGCAAGTGCAAGGGCTTAAGTTCAACCCCCAGTTCCAAAATAATAATAATAATAATAATAATAATAATAATAATAATAACAATAATAATAATTGAGAAGCCAGACACTAAAGAGATGAAACCCAAAGCCAAGAAGGCTTCTGACAGTGGTACTGGTAAAAAAGGTAAGCTGAAGGCAAAAAAGTCCAGGAAGGGGCAGCCCCATTGTAGCCAAAATCTTGTCCTGGTTAGAGGAATTGGTAGATACTCCCGATCTGCTATGTATTCCAGAAAAGCTTTGTGTAAGAGAAAGTACACAGCTGCTAAATCAAAAGTTGAGAAGAAATAAAAGGAGAAAGTTCTTGCTACAATCACAAAACCATTTGGTGGGGATAAGAATGGAGGTAGCCAGGTGGTTTAGCTTCAAAAAATGCCTAGATACTGCCCTACTGAAGATGTGCCCCAAAAGCTCTCAAGCCAAGGCAAGAAACCCTTCAGTCAGCATGAGAGGAAACTTCGAGCTAGCATCACTCCCAGCACCGTCTTGATCATTCTCACCCAGCGTCACGGAGGCAAGACAGTGATCTTCCTGAAGCAGCTGGCCAGTGGCTTGCTACTTGTGACTGGGCCTCTTAGCCTTAATCGTGTTCCTCTATGAAGAACACACCAGAAATTTGTCACTGGCACCTCTACAAAAATTGGTATCAGCAAAGTGAAAATCCCCAAGCACCTCACTTAGTTCAAGAAGAAATTGTAGAAACCCAGACACCAGGAGGATGAGATCTTCAACACAGAGAAAGAGGGATACCAGATTTCAGAGCAGCCCAAGGTGGATCAGAAAGCAGTGGACTCACAGATTTTAGCAAAAATCAACGCTGTTCCTCAGTTCCAGGGCCACCTGCAATGTTTCTGTTCTGACAAATGGAATTTATCCTCATAACTTAGTCTTCTAAATTTCTTACTAAGAGCCTAATTAAATAACTGATACATTTAAAAAAGAACTTTTCACGTGTGCTAGGTCTTCCTCTGTCTTCTATGTATGGAACACTGATCTCAACTAGAAAAGAACTCAAGCAACACGAATGTCACAAAATTCATTCACCTCATTCATTAGAGAGCTCGTTAAAATCCTCATCAAGTCATACTTATTCATACAAAATTATAACGTGCCTGGTTGACTGGTTTCCAGGACCACAGAATAGTAGAAAAGAAAATTATGATGATGAAGAATGCATAAATGCAGGCCACTGGAGTAGTAAAATCAATGGTTGGACATTAAAGAACATGAGGTGAGATGGAAGAACTCAAAATACCAGAGGAGCTAGAAATTACATGTTAAGTACAGGACAATAATTCCTGCTTCTCATAATGTTCCCAAACTACACATTAAGATACTAATTATATCATTTTGGGAAATAGAAACCATTTTTTAAAAAGATATCTCAAATTTAGTTAAATCAAAATTACTTGGGGTTCAGAAAACTTGACCAACAAGGACTCAGCCCCTGAAGGGTCAGGATCGTTGTTAACAAGAGCAATGAATGAACTCTATGTGCTCTGCCCTGCTGGGAAACCCTGGACTCCTCAACTCAGCACATCCCAGCAGCCAGTGCAGGAACCATTTACAGGAGGGGAAACTGAGGCATGTGGAGATCCGGGAACTTGCCAAGTCCCCAGCTGTTAACTCCAAGCACTGAACCGCAATGGCCACACAGCTCAACTGTAATCAGATCCACTTGGAAGGACTGTGTGCCTGGCCCTTTTCCTTAACAGGGCAGCCACACGAAAACCCAGTTTTCAACTTTATTTAAAAGTCAGTTGTTTATGGCCCGGGAGATGGCTCAGTAGAATAAGTGCTACCCTGGCAAGCACAAGGTTCAATCAAGGTACTGATCACCTCTGATGTCAACCATGGGCATAACCCCACTGAAGTCTAGAGATTTGTCATGAGTCCAAGCTGTAGGACTTCTTAGAAATAAACAGGCTGGAAATGGGTCCCTTACAGTGATGTGCATGGAAAAAAAAGGTCAGTTGGTTACAAGCTTTATATCATCGACTGGACAGTGACTTAGGGAGCATTAGCTGTGTGTCAGGTGCCATAAGAGCAAAGAGAGGGGAGAGAGGGAGAGAGGGACACAGTGGGAGGAAGGAGGAATTGAGAGAAAGGGAGGGAGAGAATGAGGAAGACAGAAAGGGAGAAAGAAGAAGGGAGGGAGAGAGGGAGTAAGAGTGACAGACAGAGAGAGACAGATGGGGGAGAGGGAGAGAGAGACAGAGACAGAGAGACAGACACAGAGACAGAGATAGAGAAAGAGGAAGGGAGAGAGAGAAGACAGAGACAGAGAGAAAGAGAGAAGGGAGTAACTCACTACTGTATAATGCGCATGCCTGCCACATGCCCCGGAAGCCACCACGCAGCCCAGAGAGGCACTTTTTATGGAGAGTGGGCTGCTCTAAAACTAGTAATGGCCCAAAGCTAGTCCTCCCTCAGCTTCCCTGGGTGCTGAGCCCTCAAGCCACCGAAGCTCTGGGGCAGCAGAACGGAAGTGTGCAGAGTGCGACAGACAATATTTTATGCTCAGCCAGCTGCAACGATGGGTTCATTGTGCTTCTAATCGGCAGGCGGGCACACCACTGCCTCTTCTGCTAGCCACGCAGGTATACTTCCCAAAAAGTCCATGGGGGAAGAGCTGTCTTGGGCTTCATGATATAAATAGACCAGCCACCACCAAAATAAAAAAGGAAAAGCTTCCATCACGCCCACCTTCAGTCTCCTGAAGTTTTTTTGGGAAGCAGTTCAGAGTGCTTTTCCCAGAAAACTAAGCTGAGGCTTTCCTATTTTTACATTATAATGTTTAATGAATTATACAAATAATCCAGCCAATTCACTTTATTTTTTAAAAAAGTCAAAACATCAGAAGCATGCAAATACAAAATTTAGAGCTCCACTTTGTGCCCCTGGCTCTAATTCTTCTCCCCTCCCCGTGGTTCACAGGTTAAGCATCCCCTAACTCCATCTGCGTATTACCTATATATCTGAGGGTCATACATTTATGAAATCTGTGCCTTTACATTTATTTTAAAATAAATTTAATTATACCAATATGTTTTCAATAGCTTCTTATTTTTGAATTCATAGTATGCTCTGGAGGTCATTCAATATCCATATATACAAATATCTCAGCTTTTAAAGTAGCTTTATAGCATTTCAGATTGGAAATTCTAATGCATTTAACTGCTCTGTCACTGGTGAACATTTAGGATGTCCCAAAAGTTTATTATGACAAGAAATAAGGTAAAGAACATTCACATCATATATACACACATTCCCCACTTTAACCTGTTTAATGACCGTTCAGACTTAGAACCTATCTTTTATTTCTACAGTCCTGTATATTTTGTGTGTAGCATTTCAATGTCTTTCTTTTATGGAACAGTATACCTTGTTTACACAGTACTATAATTTTTGCCAATTACACTCTACAGTATAGCACTGAATGTAAGAGTTATGCAAATAAAAGCAAAGAGATGAAGTTGGCATTTCCTTTGACCATTGTTTGTTCTGAATATTATAGTGCATATATTATATACAATTTCTCATTTAGCAACCAACTCAAGTGATGTCAAGTAGCAGGAATGGAATTTGATCATTAAACAAGGAATGTGTTTGTGCAAATATCTATCTACTTATCTATCTATCTATATAATCTTTTTGACCATATGTAAGCATTTAAACATAGGCAAGCATAAATATCCAGATTTAGAAGTGTTTGGCTAAATACTGTGTGCATTGTAAATTTTGATAAATACTGCCAAGTCAGCTGCAAAATGTAATTAATATTTGCATCCCTAAGATAGAGTTTAACAGTACTTGCTTTCCACAGCTCTGCAACTCTGAATATTTAGCAGTTACTTTCATTGCTACCAAATTTGTTTATGTTTTATGACTACTAGTGATTCGAGGCCATTTTTATTTCTTCCTGTGTGAACTGCGCATACTTGCTGTCCACCCATTTTTCTAGGTCCTGGCCTTTCCTTGCTGAATGCTAAAGCACTGGACTTCTCATTCAGATAATTCTTCAAATGCAATCTGGCTGCTTTACCCACCTGCCACCATCCTTCAGAACAATAACGCCCTGGTGGCTTCTGCTGAGATCTGCTCCTGCTCGCTTTTCTAGCTTCTTCCCACAACTGCTGACCACCTCTGACATCAACCACAGGCGTAACCCCACTGAAGTCTAGAGATTTGCCATGAGTCTGAGCTGTAGGACTTCTTAGAAATAAACGGGCTGGAAATGGGTCCCTTACAGTGATGTGCATGGAATCTGTCTGGATACACACCCATGTGAACACAAGAATATCAAAGATAAAGTAGAAGATGAAGTCTTTAGAGCATCCATCGGCTGCCGGGCACCAGTCCTTTGGGAGTGAGAACAAGAGAGACGACAATGACTTGGGGAGGAAGTCTGGGTAGCAAAGGAAGCCAGGGAGTCCTAGACAAGGAAAAATACCCTGGGCACCACTTCTCCCCCCAGTTCCTTACCTGCCTCTCTCTCACCTTGGCTTTGTTTTTCACACCAGGTGGGCGCCGAATTAATGCACCTCAAGCACAGATTCTAATGCAAAGAGCACTAACTTCAGCAACTTGTTCCTAACAGATTCAAAGCCTGACTCCCACAACAAATTAGTAACGCTGGCTGAGTCACAGAGGGGTCACAAAGTTTCTTAGAATCTCTCTGCCTCTATTCTTAGCAATCATTTCAGAGTAAGAACAGAAAAATAGCAGACTTTTCATATGTTTGGAATTACATGGCACTGTCCTTCCCGTAGTAAGGAGATGCATGGCTTCTCCCAAGGCACAGAGAAGACAGAAGGTCTCCCAGATTGAGTGCTCCCCAGGGGTTCAGGGGCAGTGAAGAAGAAAGAGCTTCCTGGTAGCATTTGGCTGGATGTTTCCCAGGGTGCAGGCAACAAAGGCAGAAGGCAGAAGGCTGGTCTGAAAGGTCAGCCTGGGTGTGCAAGGAGTTAGGTTCTGGCTGGGGCCACAGTCCGCCAAAGTGACAGGAGCAGGGCTTGGCTCCAGTAGGGAACAGCTCATTGTCAAGAGTGGACCAGACTGCAAACTCACTTCTTTAAATGCAGGGCCAACCACAAGGAGATCTCTAGTTCAACTACTGCATGTGCATATACTTCATAAATTGTGCTCAATGAATGCATGTTTGTGAATTAGGAAAGGAAGGTACAGCTGAAGGGTCAAGGTTGGGATGATGGATGACAGTTGAGACACCATGGGTCCCAAAGCAGTCTCTAAAAACTGACCTCATATTTTAACTGTATTCTTAATATATACATATGCATATGCTAGTACCAGTAACCCTCTTAACTGAATTTTTGACAGGAAACGATGAAATTTCCAGAAAAGTTGGGACACATAGGGTTTTGTTTTTTTTTTTGGTGGTATCAGGGATTGAACTCAGGACTTTGTGCTTGCCAGGCAAGTACTTATTCTACTGAGCTATCGCCCCAGCCCTTCCCAGACAAGTTGGAAACAAGATAGAACCCGAGAAAGGTTCTTAAGAGTTCCTCAGTGCCTAGTCTTGAATATCAGCCATCTCTCTTTTGTCTGGCTACGTTGAAGATATGATTGCACTGTGTTCTCTATGAAAACTATATTGTGATTTGTATTCAGTAATTTACATTGAGTCCTCTAAAGTAACATCTTCAATTAAGAAGCCTGATTATCTCTCTAAGATACTGGTGTATTATGACATCAATTTTATTTGACTGATGTTCCCAAGTATCAGTCATTGGATAAATAGTTCCAGGGAGTCTGAACATTTGTGGACACAGACAGCGTAAGGCAAGACAGGGTGGGCAACACCGCTGCTTCTTCTGAAACCAAAAGGACAAGCAGGTCTCTCCGCTCAGCAACTCCTCCCCTTGAGCAAGACTTCAAAAAGACGCCAGCATCATGGCAGGTTGCTAATTTCTTGGAGCCTCAGTATCATCATCTATAAACAGGACCATAACCAAAGGCTGTCTGGAACTACTGAGAAGATTACATGGGGGTATTTACCCTTTACGTAAAGGTAAATAAGAAAGTATTTAAGTATAGAATCTTCCCTCTGGCTGGCTTTTGGAGCTGAGGAATTTACCCTAGCTTTTAGGTGCTTTTCTTTGGAGGGTAAACCGGGGTCACACACACTCTAATCACTTGCGGGAACACTGAGCTACACCCCCCAGTCCCTGATTTTAATACCCATCTGCCTTAAATGGTCATTTGCTTATCTCAACAATGCTGTCATCTCAAAATACTGGTGTAACTACCCTTTAGAATGGCCCTCAGCACAAAACAAATTAGTCTCCTGTTGTTGAAAAAATGTATAATATCCTTTAAAGGAAATGAAAGCCTTATTTCCATTTTACAATGGAAAGCCTCAGCACAAAGGGGTTAAGTGATTTACTCAAGGATATAAAATGGGTCAGAGGCCAAGATAAATCACCCAGATTTTGTGCCTTGCCTTCTACTCCACTCCACCTAACCCTGGGCTCCATGAGGCATTTCTGTTTTCTTGAAAGGAAATTTCCTGAGATGGCCACGTTTCGCTCTCTCACACCCTGCCAGTACCAATCACAGTCCTCTGCCAAGTGCCTCTGTACCTCAGAAATCAGTGCAAGTGCATGGCAAGCTACTTCACAAGTCTTCTTTTTGAGCAACACTCTGAATTAACCCGAACAGGAAAGCTTCTTGCTTCTAGTTCCTGCCTGATTAGCAGGGTTTCAGTTGGGAGAGTCTAGTTTGACAATTACGGCACCCCATTTCAAATAACCTTTCCTAGACTGGGCATGGTGGTGCATACCTGTAATCCCAGCTCTTGGGAGGGAGAAACAGGAGAATCACACTACAAGTCCCATCTATGCAGTGAGACCCTATAAGGCCCTGTACTAAATACATAAAAAATTAAATTAATTTTTTTATAAAAAAAGTAATCTTTCCTTTTAGCTCCTAGACAATACAAGTCTCTGAATTAACAGCAGTGGATCACTGGAAAAGCTACACTGAAGCAGGTTATCTGAGCAACATTTTGGGTTTATTTTTCTTAACTCTATTAGAAATAAATACACCAAGCTCACAAGATACATTATTAAAACGACTTAGTCACCATCACTCCAACACATTTCAAATGTTTTGATCAAAACCAAAATATTCTCAAAGCGCTGATTCTAACACCATAAACAGTAGTCTATGTTCAGTCAGAGGGCTCTACAAAGCATTTCTGACAAGTTCAGTTCTCAACCTATAGACAAAATACAGTTAAAATCATTTTAGGAATAGAAAACAGACATAAGGAGAAATCATCTCACCGGGCTATCTCCATGCGCATTGCGGCAGGTTTCTGGTGATACACATGGCCAAACTAAAACATTCGGCAGCAACTGAAGGAAGCCATGACCACCCATAAGTAAGTACATGGATTTGAGAAGTGTGTTGCTGGAGCCATGGCCCACATCCTGGGGCCCATCTGCAAGGTTGTGGCTTCTCAAAACCAGGCACAGGAAAACAAATCCTGATATAAATCCACACAAGCCATAGCTGCTTAAGAGGGATAAAAAGCTTAAAGATTCAGCTGGCATGTTTTTCCTTCTCTCATGAAGCATAAAAGTCTCCACAAGTTTAACTGGGTACTCATTCCTCAATGAGGGACAGCTTTTCAAAACCGGGAAATGGCTTGGGATGGATGGATAGATAGGTAGGTAGGTAGGTAGGTAGGTAGATAGGTAGATATAGATAGATGGATTGAATGATTGATTGATAGATTGATAGATTTATGGATATAGACAGATAGATTTATAGATATAGATTGATAGATTTATAATAGAAAGATTTATAGATTGATAGATTTATAATAGATAGATTTATAGATACAGATAGATTGATAGATTTATAGATAGATAGATAGCAGACAGGAATCTTGTGTGCATATATAAGGCTGATCAATAAATACAGTGTGTTTAATTTTAAAATTATTGCTGTGAAAGACATGTTGGCATTACTCTCCCTGAAGATATGCCCCCTCACTGCAGACACTTGTCCCACTGCTCTTGCAACTTTCTGCAGCAGTTCTGAAAGTCCTCTCTCATGAGGGTCTGTATGACGTGTGACGAAACATACAGCACTGCTGCGGCCAATACCATCTGATGGAAAGATCATCCATAAAGATATCATGGGTGTCCTTATCCATCTTTTTGGCTGGGTCCGGGACCATGTAACTTCTGACTCTTTCTCACAGTCAACCTGCCCATGAAAGGTAAATGTCTTGAATGGATTCAGGACATTGAGGCAACCATGACGGCATGACCAATGCACTCACAAATAGGATTTAAGAAGGTGGCAAGATCAATGGTAAGTGTGTTCAAAGAGCAGGGGAGGATTCTGAGAGGGATTAATGCCACTGTGTCTTCTACTGTAACAATATTTAAAATTTAAATATTCACTACCAAACGCTTGGGTACACCTGGTATAGGCAATACAATATCATATAGTAAGCTACGCAAAGTGAATCCCTACTATGTTCCTACTATGGATTACATTTTTAGAAAGGTAGAGAAAGCAGGGTCCCAAGCCCCTGAACCAACTAAGCGGCAAGCAAAAGCAGCAGTAACCACATGGAGGTAACAGCAGAAGAAGGCAAGGCTACAAAGGAAAGTGGGAGGACCCAGCAAGGGGAGGTGACACCAGGACGCGGCACAGCAGGGCGCCCTTGGGTCCTGTCTGACCCTTATTGGAGCTGAACATTTCCAGGCAATGAGAAGCCCACCTTTAGGGTTTGCCCAACATCAAGCACCTATGATTTCCAATGCACACCTTCGTCATGAAGATGTCAGAAACAATATGTACAGCTCACATGAAAAGGGATTTCATGCTTCATTTTCTACTATCCAAGCTCAGAGTTCCAGACTTCATGTGTTATGTCACAGTCCTAGTCCTGCAGATGTCTGTATCAGAGTGAGCAGATAAACAAAAACCTGTGGCATAGGGGTCCTGTCACAGAGCTTGAGCTAACAAACACGCATTGGCCCACTTCCACACATCCATTGCACAGAATAGATGAAGACGTCTAGAGATCAGAAGCCAATTTTCTGTGATTTTTCAACAGCCCAAACTTAGCACTTTAACTCTATTCAAGAGATTGGACTTTCTGTGCTTTCTACAATGTCACTCAAAATATATAGGTATGAAATTACCCATGGGAAAAGGACTTTGAGCCAAAAGAATTTGAATATTTTGAAATGTTGAAAATTAATTTTTAAAAAGCACAGTTAGTTTGCTTCTGTAACCTGTTATCCAAGAAGAGCACAATCGCAAGAATTGGGGGGGGGGTTTGAATGATTATTTTAATAAAAACTGATTATATAGGGCTGGTGACATAGCTCCATGGACTAAGCACCTGCTTAGGAAAGTGCAGGGACCAGGGTTCAATCCTGGCCACATGTTACGCTGGCCACGCCCTGAGCACACTGAGCCAGCCACTGAAAGCAGGTGTGGTGGTGAATGTCTGTGATCCCAGCTCTGGGGAGGCTGAAAACAGGAGGATCACTACGAGTCTGAGATGCATAATGAGACCCTGTACCAAATACATAAATTCTAAAAAAATTGATTATGAAGAATTTCCTGGTTTTTTTTTGTTTTTTTTTTTTTTTTTTTTTTGGTGGAACCAGGGATTGAACTCAGGCCCTTGTACTTGTCAGGGAAGTGCTTATTCCACTGAGCCATCTCCCCAGCCCCAAATTTCCTGTCTTATCCATGACCTACTTTATGAGGTAAGGATTAGCACTCACATTTTACAGATAAGGAAGTAGAATCATTCTAGGGGTTCGGTTAGACGGGGGAGAAATTTGGTTTTCTTCTGTAGTATAATCTTTGGCTTCTGCTTGAATTATTAGTTGGTTCCAAACTTCTCTGAAACCACAAACGCTAAGCGCCTCTGAGAAGCCAGACCCTGTGTTCCTTTTTATCTGTTGTCAGACCTTCAGCAGAAGTCAGGCCTTCCACCCACCTGCACAAAGGGAAGTCATGACATTTGTTGGGTCAGAACAAGGTACTTAGGCTTTCAATAAAAACTGTCCAAACAGCTGCTCTTCACATAGGCTCCTCTGCATCGGGTTCTTTCTAGAATCATCACCTGTTAAGCAAGCGGTAAGCAGCCAGGCTGACCCCGAGTCCATCACCAAAATGTTGCCATGTAACCTCAGGTTGAGAAAGCATTTTTGAAATTTTATAAACAGAAGAGCCGAAACCTCCCGTGACTCAGACAACAAAAAAAAAATTTCCTTTTCCACAAAAGCTATGGAAATATAAAGAGATGACGTCAAGCTCTTGGGGGAAGGAAAGTGCCTGTCGGCCTCACCGGGCCTACATTTTCACCATCCTGATAAGGCTACACTGCTCACAGTCCTGTTGTCTGCGCCTCGATTAACACCTGGCACACAACTGGAACCAGTGAGTGAATGGAATAAGTACGTGGCACCCTCAGACGAGCACAGGGATACTGAAGGCAGCCCCTCCAAGACTACAGAGGCTGTCTAGGGACAAAGATGTGGCTCCTTACCTCACGTCTAAAAAAAGCAAATTAGGTGGCTAATGCTCTGAGCTGGGCCTGTGCCAGCTATGTGTTTCTCATGCCTCACAAAAGACAAAATAAAATTAAAGGTCTTAGTTTTGTAGGGTAGCATAATGTAGCCTCTGTTTTTTGTTTGTTTGTTTGTTTAACTTAGGACAAGCTCTCAACTGGATTTGGCAAAATGGTAATCCACCAACTTCCAAACAAACATCAAAAATTGCTATGGAGGCAAAATGACAGAAGGGGATAAGCACGCCACTGTTCAGGTTTCTAGAAGAATTTCTGCCCTGACTAGAATCCCTGGAAAGAGCTGACTACTGCAGGATTCATTTTGCAATTCAGCTAAATTTTGTGGGGAACAGTCAGTGGTGGAAATGATGCGTCTCTCTCCATAACTCCGCACATCAATCCACGGAGAGGTCAGGCCTAAAGATGGATTGGCCGTGACATCTGTACTCTGGAAAGACCTCGTCTTCTGCGTGCTCTAAATGTGACTTTACAGACACCTGCACTCATTCCACCACAGTAGGTTAGAACTGAATTTTGAAAGGTTCCCTACATTTTTCCTTTCTGAAGAGGAAAAACTATAGAACTTTGCTGAATGAAGATGAAGCCAGAACTATAATTCTGCCTTCTGCATTAACGGTCAGCTTCAACACACAAAGCTGACAGAGAGCTCGCTCCATTATTCAGAACTCTCTGCAAGAGGCACTGTTTGAAAGAGGACGCAGGCACGCAAGTAACAGAAGAGAATACACAGGGCTCTACCCTGTGCTCCACATCAGAGGCCCCTGCCTCTACTCCCCTACTCTATTATGTTTTCTCTTATTAAAACTTAGTGTGGGGCTGGGGGGTGTAGCTCAGTGGTACAGTGTGCATTTGGCATGCATGAGACCAGGGGTTCAAAACCCAGCATCAAGAAAGAAAGAGCGGAGACAGGGAGAGAGAGAGCGAGAGTGAGAGAGAGAGAGCAGAGAAATAGAGTTGGTCTATGCTATGTAACAACATATTATTTATTTTGCAGTCCACTTTAATTCTACAAAATGAAATTCAGGACTTGTATCTTCCAGAAGCCCTGGAATGTCAAAACAAATTTAGAGTTTTCTCTGGATTTGCAAATGAACCTTGAGGCAAAGGTCTTTTCTTTCAGTTAAAGCATCATCATTAAGGATATGAAGTGTGTGAGTAATATTGATCAAAAACTATTTAATTCATGTTTTTATTATTTCAGAGATTGAGTACTGAGGTGCTTGTTTTGTTAGGCATCCAATAATCTGTTCATGTGATTGCAATCTGCTCAAAATGCAATTGCATGCCCAACAACTGAACCATGTCGCACCTTCTCCAGCTTTTCTGTCATTGATTAACAATTAAAACTGAGATTACATCAACTATGGCATGATTTGATTACACATGATCTTCTTTATCTCTTGAAAGTTGAAGTATATTCTATGTTCTTTAAGAAAAAACGGTTTTTAAAAGACACCAAACAAGCCATGTAAAACTTTCTGACTCAAATAATTAGGCTTCGTCCATCTCACATGAACCCTTTCCAAAATGTAGTTCGAACCCAAAGCCACTGTCCTTTTACCCATCCAGACTGATCCAGGTGAACGAGAGTCTGTGTGGGTTTGATGAGCATGGAATCAGACAAGGCCAGTAGACCTGGCTCGCTCTTTTTCACCACAGTTTAATTATAAGGACCTCATAAATAGCCATCGTCTCAACCACCAACGGGTTTTACTCATCAAGTTCTGAAAAAATCAGAATCTTCCGGCCACTTCCTGTTATGAAGCACCAGAGGTTCAGCTCCTACAATAAGGGACTGCTGAGATAAGAAGGGTATTTCCTTGGACTTGCATGGCCAGGGTGAAGAATCTTTTGGGTGAGCCCTCTAACCACGAGTAAAACTGACTCATTTCCCTTTTCTTTTCTCGTGGAGGTTAAACAAAAAAATTAGAGGCTCATTACCCATGAGGGATCATTCAGTTAACCCCCCAAAATCAGAAAGACCTACAGGAAACAATGCTAGATTTTTTTATGGGAAAAAAAAGTAAAACAAATTTTCATAATTTCTCCCAATATAATGGGAGAATAACAATAGTTAATACATATTATATATTATTATCTTTTACTCAGAGTGAAATATGCACAAGATATGGGCATAAAAGATTCTCCAAATGATTAGAACAAACCTTTCTTTGCAATGAACTGTGAGAAACTAGTAATGTAATTATCTTGTAATATTTTTTCCTTTTCCCATCCTTCCTTTCCCTTTTCTCATCCTAGTTCATTTTTTCTTTCGAACAATTTCTTTCCATTTCACAATATCTATTGTAAATTTTGGATGTGCAATTTCTCAGAACAGGGAGACAATATAATGTTTACACATGTTTATTAACATGATTTATTTCACTTATGAGTATGGTCTCAAGTTTTATCCATTTACCTAGAAAAGTCTTAAGTTTATCCTTTTTATGGCCGAGTTGTACTCCATTGTATAAAAGGACCATACTTTTTTTTTTATCAATTCCTCGCTTGATGGGCGTGTGGGTTATTCCCAAGATTTAGCTATGACAAATTGTGCTGCATAAACATGGGTGCACATATATTGCTGTGGTATATTTTTAATTCTTCTAGGAAGATATCCAAAAGGAGTAAGATAGATTTTTTTATAGAAAAAAAGTAAAACAAAATTTCATAACAATATAGTAGGACAATAACAACAGTTAATACATTGCCTTTTTTTTTTTTTTTTGGCAGAACCGGGGAGTATTGTTATCTTCAAAGTAATTACTCAGAGTACAAGATATGGGCATAAAAATTCTCCAAATGATTAGCACAACCTTTCTTTTCAATGAACTGTGAGAAATTCCTCAAGCATCCCAATAGATGTGTGTGTGTGTGTAGTTAGTACAAGGTCTATAGGGTCTCACTACACAGATCAGATCAGATTCATAATGATCCTCCTGCTTGTTGCCTTCCAAGCTCTGGGATTACAGGTACACGCCACCACACCCAGTCTCAATCAAGCTGTCTCAGTATGCCCCAAGGGTGGGGCCAGCACAGCATGCGGGAATTGAACCCCAGTCCTGAGTCTGCATAAGCAGGCACTTTAATCCACTGAACTATCTGGTCAGCCCCAAATAGATTTTTTTTTTGTTTGTTTTAAATTCCAAAGCACAGAAAGTCAAGCATCCTTTTTATTTTTAATAACTAATTTTGAGATAGAAAATTTAAAATTCAATTTCAATAAACTTTGGAATTAAAATTAATTTTAATAAAAGAGGAACAAAGTCTGTGAAGTTTAGAGAAAGAAGTCCACCTCCAGACTGCCCTATTCTGGAATTAAAATCCAAGTTAAATTTTGCTGGGGAGCTCAGAGCAGAACAGATCCGCACCTTGCTTTGTAAAGTGAGGCCAGGTGTGAGTCAAACATGGGAATCAACAGCACGCACATGTTAATGGAAGTGTGCTGGGGATATAGCTTAGTGACATAAATGACTGCCTGGCAAGTACAAGGTCCCTAGTTCAATCCCCAGTACCACAAAAAAAAAAAAAATTACATACAGTTAACATATTAATGGAAGCCACATGAAAGGATGGGAAACCAAACTCAGAACAATACCTCTGATATCATCTATATTTTAATAGCACATAAAGAAAGTTAAAGCCAAGGAGACAAAGACTTAAGAGAGCACAAGAAGTTATGTGAAAATGGTATTTCAAGGAAGGAATGATCCCTAATGTCAAATCTTCCACACAGATTAAGGACTGGGCCTGTCTCACATTCAGAACAAGAAGGCAGTGGACAACTCTAGCACCTGGGTGTCCATGGAGTGGCTGGGGTACAATTTAAATCATGGCAGCTGAAGAGCTGCTGGGGAGGCAACAACTGGACACAGCAAATACAGATGATTCCTTCAAGAAGTCTGAGGGCAAAGGGGATGATGAAGCTGGAGAAGATGAAAAGGGTGTGTAAGGAAGATAAGCTTTGTTCATATTGAAGTGGCTGGCACCACATACACGCTGATGAGAAAGGCCTACCACAGATGTAAGGAACTAAGAGTTCTGGGACATGGAGCAGTTCATAAAGTGAGCACTGGAAGAATATGGGAGTGAACTGGACGAAACACAGGTGGAGGAGCCTAAGAAGGACAAAATGAGCCCAAAGAAACTCACTTTACATTTTTATTTCAGACATAAAAATATATGCTTAAAACACCATCCCCCTTTTTCTCAGGGAGGAGATTATATGCTTGCTTGGCCCTCTCTGATTTATGAGGAAGTGAAGAGTGAAAGAAAATGGCTGATATCGAGACAGGCTATTTAGTTCTACCCAGAAAGCACCGAGTTAGAAGATGAGACAAACTAGTGGAACATCAAGGGAGGTGGGCAGAGGGAAAGAATAAAATGAGTCTGCCAAGAAGAACTCAGTTTGGGGAAGAATGGTGTACAAAGATGATTTTTGGAAATCTTGATCTTGGGTGGCTCCTCAAGAAACCTTCAGAAAAGACCTCTTTGTCTTACAAGGTTTCCTGGAATCTGCACTGAGTCTCTCTGTGCTGAATTGTGCTCAAGGCATTTGGTTTTGCTCAAATTACCCAGGGAGCAGATTTTGTGGCAGAACTTTGAAACCTTGGCACGGTAAGAAGTAAGGGTCTGAGGCAAGTAGAAAAGTCTTTATGTAAGTGTTGGGGAGAATGGGAGGAGTTTACTAGGGAAACCGACAAATATGGCTAAGTTATATGGAGAGGCCCACTGAGATTAGAGAGGCCCACTGAGATTAGAGGCTGTAAGTATACCACAGCATTAATCTGGATAGCAGTGTGATTAATTCCTGACTGGAAGCGAGAGAAAGCATGAAACCAGACTGATTAGGGGTTAGTATCTGAGCCAACAAGTGTCCAGGATGGGAACAAGTCTGTTTTATTCATTTCTATGTGTTCAGTACTACATGCATGAGTAGGAATCACTTAATAAATCTTCACTGAATGAATGAATGAGATAATCCTGACAAAGGGTGGTTGTAATGATAAGTTATGGAAACTGGACAAGTAAAGAAGACAAAGGGACCAAAAGCAGGAGGACCAAGGGTCCTAGGAAACGCCTCAGAGGTACTTAGTCACACAAGGGGACCATAGACTCCAGAGAACAGTGCCTTTGAGTCATATGCCCCCCCTGGTGGCTGATCCTGGAGCCACTAAACACGATAGTCTGGCTACACTGCCCACAGATTCCTCTCAAATTTCCCTTTCTGTAATCTCTTCCCATTCACTTTTTTAACCTGATGTTTCTCTTCTTCCTTTCAAGTAGTACCCCAGCTACCTGAGGCACCTCTCTTTCTGTCTACTCTTTGTTTTCCCTCAATGATATTCTTTCCTTCTTAAATCATAGCAGATATTGATAAAAGTGGCATCCATGGCATGCCTGAAATAACAACAAAGAAATCCTCATGTCTCAAAAATTAAAGCAAGGTCTGTTAATGTCAGGGAAGGTCAGTGTACATTTTAAAAATAGACAGGCTAGATCATTCTTGTAATTAACCTCCACTTTCCCAGTCACTAGCATTCAAAATATTGTTTTATCCTGATGGGCATCATTTATATTTTAATTGGTAACATTAAAAGTACTTTTACTATTAACTTTTTATCATATAGTATTTCTACCATAGGATGGTATAAGTAGCCTTTTGAAAAACAGACTGAAGATGTTGACATACATTTTCCTATAAGGGCCCTCTTTCGGATGACAACCTATTTACCAGGGGATTTGGTGCGATTTTGATTCCTGGTTGCATTTCCTTAAAAAAAAAAAAAAAAAAAAAAAAAAAAAACACACACACACACACACACAATAAGCTATTTAGGGAATAACAGTTGCTGAACCTTCTGACAAGTCATAATGAATGGTTAATGTTCTAAAGGGTCACCCAGCCATCTTCTGGCTACCAGTTCCTCTCCAAAATCAAGCTATTTTGAGAATTTCCATTCCTAGCATTCTTTTTCTTTCCAACTCTGACACTATTTGTATCCTTTCAGTAGCATTTTTTAACTCAGGAAAACTTAAATAAGTTCCAAGATTGCAAAAGAGCCTTATTATTTGATGATTGCAGGTCTCGTCTGGGAAAAACTCCAAACCTAAATTTGCCATTTTAAGCAATTCCTTTGAATTGTTACTCTATTGTCAGCAATAGTCCTAGATTATTGGTTTATTATTGATTTTTTTCTCTTTCCCTTTACATGTTAGCTTCAGGACTCCAATTCCTTCTTATGTTTTCTTTTATATGTCCCTGAAAGAAGACTGTGCTGGTTTTGCCTTTTGGTTTTTTGAGGTATATATATAATGTCTATATATATATATATATATATATATATATATATATATATATATATATATATATATATATATTATATATTATGTCTTCATTATCACAAACACATAAATTTTCCTATACCTCATGACTCTTTTTTACATCAATCCTTCCTCTCCGCCCTACCTGAACTCACCTGTGACCACCTTCTGTGATTTTTCCTCCTTTAAAACATATTTGAGGCGCATCCTTTACTCCTCATTCCCACCAGCACTGTCCTATCTCAGGTCACCTTCTAAGCAATGACGCTGCCACATCCTCTTGGCCACTTTTCATGTCATCCCTACTGACTCCTTCTTTTTTAAATGTATTTGGCTCAGGGTCTCACTATGAGGCTCCCACTCATGGTGATCCTCTGTTTTCAGCCTCACCAGTGCTAGCATTACAGGTGTGCACCACCACACGCAGACACAATGACCAGCTCAGTGCACCCAGGGGCAGGGCCAGAGGGGCATGTGGTACCTGGGATCGAACCCCATTCTCTGCCCTTGCCTAAACAGGCCCTCAGTCCACTGAGCCATCTCACTGGCCCTCTCCCCAGTTCTGAGCTCCATGATCCACTATATGCTCCAACCATATGATGAATTATGTCCCACATCCTACGGGGACAGATGCACCCAACCACATCTCTTCTATCTCTTCAAGCCTGCAAGATGAGTGTTACTTTCTTCATTTCACAAATAAGAAAACCAGCTCTGCTGGAATTGAAGTATTTTGTCTCAAATCCCTTAATTTGCAAATGTTCCAGTCCCTGGGCTTTAAATCTGAAGAGCCACTAACAGGAAAATAAAACATTACATTACAAAGATTTGATGCTGAATCTCTTTGGGGTTAATGAACAATATCCAGGCTTAAGGTTTGCAAGAGATGGGTTTTATAAGAAAGCAGTATAAACCCAATTATTGGCTCTCAAAGGACTTTTCATCTAGTTGGTTAGATACATATGCACACCATGCTAGGTACACAGTAAATGCTAAATAAATCCTTGCTCAAGCCGGCACAAGAACTGGAAGGGTGAGTCCCTTCTGTTCCCTCTGCTCAGCTTACTGTTTAGTCATAGGATGCTTCTTAATATAAAATGTTCTCTCTTAACACTTCCTTCTGACCCAATCCAAAAGAATATCAAAACAATACAGTTAGAGAAAAAAGTATGGCTATAACTGGGCTGTCTTCCAACTTGTAGAGCTACCTATTTTTTTCTAAGCACAAGATAATTATTGCTGGATATTATTGTGGGATTTTTCCATGTGTCCTTTAGTTAGAATAGTGATGACCCAATGCTGCCTCTTAATGCATTCTGACCTCCTGCCAGCTTACCTCATTGTACAGTGTGCCCTTTGGTTTTTATTTTTATGATTATTCAAACTTTCCTCTGCCTAATCAATACCTCATTTGGCTATGGGTGCTGTTGACTACGCATTTTGACAAAGACTCCTTGGGAAGGGGTCTTTTTCACTTGCAGTGGGCTCATTTAAAATAAGTTCTTGCTATGTTCATCATTTTGGCAAACAAGGACAAGTTCAAGGAAATTAGAGGCCAAACTTGACAGAGCACTGGGTGCAGCTGCTGGCCCAGCTGTGCACTGATTCTCCACTGGTCCATTACCTCCAAAACTCAACTATTCAGCACAGCTTCCCTAGTCCGGCACTCCTGTCGGTCTAATATATTTGGCAACAGCCATTATTTCAGAAATGAATGCTCATGTGTATTTATAGCAAATCATATGCCTGCTCTATCAACAATTAAAGAGATTAGGATTCAGCAGACATATTCCTCTAATTAGGACAAGATGGAAGACATAGTGTACAGGATGCTACAGTTTGGTGAAGGTTTATTCTTCCCTAAGCCTGCCACGCCACCATTCCTCAGCTAAACATCCGGTCTCTCTGGGATGGCATTCGTGTCTCTATAACATTCACCCTCTCCCTGTGGAGCATTTGCTTCTCCATGGTGCCATGGAATTTGCAGGCAGGGGCTTCTGTTTCCAATGGGCACTTTCATCTTTCCCTTCTCCTTTTCCTCCAACAACGCACAGGCTCACTGGGCTTGTTTTGAAATAACATGTGGACAGCATCCTGAGGCCACTAACTTCAGTCAGTTACACTCGTGCCCTGGAGCCTCCGTGTGCACTGTGTGCTCACACTTCAGTAGCTTCTCCCCGGAACAAAAGCCTGATCGCAGTGTCTGGGCCATAAATCCCATCTTGCCTCAGTCCTGCCCATGCATTATTTAAGCAATCTTCTTGGTGAGCCGGCATGAGAATCTCTCTCTGAGTAACAATCAGCAGACGCTTCAGGCTCTGTTCTAACGGGAAATGCAGGATATTTGAAAGTGTTCCACCCATTCATAGTCTCGATTATGAAATATGATAATCTAATTTGGTAAAAATAAACTGTGAAATCAGAGATTTGAGGCAAAAACTTTAAAGATGCATTCAGACTAGCAATCAATGCTCATTCAGTTTCTGTACCATCTCAGCTTTCTCCTTGTGCAGATGCTTAAGTGACGCTAAATTAAATAATTGACAAATTTTTAAAACTGCTGGAAATTACCATCTGTACTTAATTTTGGAATATAAAAAGGGCCATAGAAAACACCCTTTAAGATTATTTTGTCTAATAACAGATACAAAACAATACAAACATCCCAGTCATAAAATATAATGTGCTTCAAGCAGTCTGGCTTAATATTCAAACACTGTTTTCAAAACAAAAGACCACAGGAGGAGTGAAACACTGAGTTACAAATGCATTTTTTAAAAAGATTAGCAAAATAACTGAGCTTCAATTTAAAATTGACTCCCTCTGACTCCCACTTGCCCGTAAAACAACAAAACAAAACAACAAATCTCACCCACAGGCTTTCTAGAGACCGTAATGCCAACCGTCACTTCCACATTTCTCTCCCGGATAAACACTGGGCTAAACTGTCCTCTCCTCAGAACTTTACTAGGCGGCTATTACATTTATACAAAATGAAGTCCACGACTGTAAATAAACATGCTGGAGGCTCCCATGAAAACACAGAGAAGAGAAACCGGCTCCCTGCCTGTGAACACACGGGTAAATACATGGATCAAACAGGCTGAAACTTACACCAGACACTTCTCCCAGGTCCAGCACGGCAGTAGCCCTAAGAGAACATTCTAGTTTTTTTTAATCCATGTTCTGCTCTTCTCACTGATGGGTCTACTCAGGCACATGGTCAAGTTGCAAGCAGCTTCTCCTTTAGTGATGTATGAGAGCCGGGCTGATTTATCTTGTCTTTCTGCAGCATATTAGCACTAATGTTTCTGCGTATGCACCCTACCTTTCCTTAGCCGTAGCCCCGGCTTTATCATTGGTAATCTAAATTAAAGAGCCAGCGAACAGAGCAGGGCTGTTGTCCCCCCCACCCCTCCCTGTTTTCCATGGAACAATTGCCAGGCAGTCATTCCCGGACAAGGATTGTACTGTTCATTCCACCGAGCCTCCCCTTCGGTATCCCATTGAGACGGAAGTCAGAGTGGCAAAGAAGTAAGGTCCAAGGAGACTGCTTTAGTTCAAAGGTATATTTACGATTTATGCTCCAAAACAGTTGATGGCCTCAGGAAATACTAGAGAAAGCTGTCATCCACCAGCGTTTCAGCCCAGAAATCACAACTGACAGGATTCACGGAAACAGAGCAACTTGATACTTACAGAGCAACTAGATACTTCACCCACTGCCCCGGCAGCAATTCACCTTTACTGATTTATTTTTCTTTGAAATTTTTCCCCATGTTTTTCAGAAACCACTGTCTTTCTCCACCAATCTTTGGTTTACAGGTACAAGCTTCAATGTTTATTTCAATGAGGCATTTGAGTGTTGTGATTTTGCAAGTTGCATATAGGAAACATAAAACTCCCTGAAAATTTCGGGAAATCGATCGAACAGATCATTATTAACCTTGTAACCTGCTATCAACAAACAGCAGCTGACTGGAGAGCCAAAGGCTGTGTTTAATTTGTAAGCTGTCAGTGTCTCACTTCAAGATACATTTAAATCTATCTTGGTTCTCACAAATATTTGGGAACAGTAAATTAATCAGAATACATTTTCGTATGACGGTTTTTCACCTCTTGAAAATTTTGCTTCCTTGGCAGCATCCTGGTGCTCTGAAAGATTTACAACAGCTACTGAAACAGTATTAGGCTTGTCTTCTCATCTTAAGAACAGAATTCAGTAGTTAATAAAGTGTAAAGGTTTCCTCGATTTTTGTTGAGAGGACACGATTGCTTTCAGAATTTTAAACACATTTACTGCATTTTTTAATTTTGCTTTATAATAAACTGTAATATTTTATGCCTTATAGGCATAAAATACAGCCTTGTCATTTTAATAGCTTTAGAATATTCAATGCCATAATCCTTGACATTTGTATGTCATTTTTATTATAAAAATAAAATATCTCTTACCACAAACACAAAATATTCCAATTTCAAAAAAGGTACATTTCAAACCGCACATATATACAGAGTCAATCTCAAACTTTCTACTTCTCACTTTTTTCAAAATTTCAGTTAAGAGAAATTATTACTCTTCAAAAACTGTAAGTACCAGTTCTTCTAGATTGTGTTCTGGCATTAAACTTTAAAAATACATACTTCATATATTCTAGACTAGAACTTGGTGTCGCGGAACTGTTCACAAACAGTAAGAAAATCATTTAAAAATTTAAGCCTGGCCCTGTTACTTGGCTCCTTAAAACGCCATATAGCTTCCCGTTACTCTTCGGATAAAAGCCAAAATCTTTATCATGGCCTTTGAGAGTCAGTTTTATTTTCCTGGGAAGATAAGCCCACCTTCCCAGAACTGTCTGGCTGGGATTCAGAACCATCAGTCAATCAGGTATTGAGCCCCTGCTCTTTACTGGCCAATCCCCTGAGCGTGGTTATCCTAGCCCTGGTCTGGGACACAGGGAGAACTCCACAAGCAAATACGCAGACGGTCTCCTTCAGTCTGAAAGCAGACAAGATTTCACTACTCTGGAAATCAGCTGTGACTCTACAAACAAGGCAGACTCTGAAAAGGCAAAGTACGGGTGAAATCAAGAGAGAAGAGGAATAAGATGAAATCTGTCAATTGATGAATGTCAATTCAAGCTGTTTAAGTCAAAGGAGAAACTATTAAGAAGGAGCAAAAACAGAATCAAGTATCGCTCAAGTGGGTGCTAATGTGAAGTTTTCAAAGTGTATGGTTCATGTCAGTTAAAAATCAACTACCACATTCCTGTGGCTTTTAATTTCTTCAATATAAATAACATATCCATTGGTTACATTGCTGTTGATATTAGTCTCCTCTGAAAGTTACCTTTATTTTAATCATTAAACAAACTACATAATAAATTTCACTAGTTTCTAAGTGAGCCCAAGAAGGGCCAGCCAGATACCTCTACGGACTAAAGCACATGCTGGGACTGGGGTCTGATCCACAGCACTACATGCCATGCCACCCCTGCCCCCAGGACATACTGAGATGGACGGCCACTGAGACTGGGCAGGGTGGTGGCACGCACCTGCAATCCCAGTGCTTGGGAGGCTGAAAACAGGAGGATCACTACAAGTCTGATCTGTGTAGT
The DNA here is from genome assembly GCA_004027165.1 of Ctenomys sociabilis. Taxonomy (NCBI): domain Eukaryota; kingdom Metazoa; phylum Chordata; class Mammalia; order Rodentia; family Ctenomyidae; genus Ctenomys; species Ctenomys sociabilis. Next base: position 24,435 of record PVKA01000787.1, on the reverse strand, counting down.
GAGACCCTGTAGACTCTGTACTAAAATACATTAAAAAAAAAAAAAGACCCAAGAACTCCATCAACACAGGTCCAAGAAAATAGGGAATTTTGCAAAACTTTTTTTTTTTGCGGAACTGGGGATTGAACTCAGGCCCTTGCACTTGCCAGGTAAGCACTTATTCTACTGAGCCATCTCTCTTATTTTTAAGACTAGAAGTAGAACTGTATCATTGCATAGTATTTAAAACACACACACACATGCACACACGCATATACTATACAATGATACAGTTCTAATTCTAGTATTAAAATTAAGGGAAATGGCTCAGTAGAATAAGCGCTTAACTGGCAAGTGCATGGGCCTGAGTTCAATCCCCAGTTCCACAAAAAAAAAAGGTAACTCAAATCAACCCTTCCATAAGTAATAAAATCTGCATAAAAGCTTAAAACAACAGCACCAAACCTGTCTGAAGCCCCTGAAGAATGATCCAGACTGTATAAAAGCTAAGGGAGAAATGACTCGTGAGTGAATTATCTAGTTTTATAGCTCCTCATCTAATGGGGGCAGGTCCCAGCAAATTCCAGGGGTAAGCACACTCAGTCAGATCTCGTGCTCTCATGAAGGAGTCAGACAACAGAGTTCAGGGAGATGATAACAGCTTAAAAATGAGAGTGGAAATCTCTGGGAGAAGACCACCCTGGAGGGAAAACCCCAAACCTCAATATATATATATATATATATATATATATATATATATATATATATATATACATATATGATCAAATTTTTGACTGATCCCAATAATATTAAACTGTGTATGTGAAGCAGACTCCAAGCAACTAAACTATGGGCAAAGGAACTGCAAAGCATTTCTGCTTCAGTCTTTCACAGGAGAGACAAGTGAAATTTGAGTTCTGCCCAAGCAAAAACAGAAAAATCAATATTCTTTAAAGGTACATGAAGGAATTCAGAAGCTCCACAATGTGCCACATTTAATGTCCAAGGTGGACAAAGAAATGGGAAAGTTTAACTCATCATTAAAAGAAAAATCAACCCTGGGGAGAAACTATGAGATAATGTAGATCCTGGATTTGACAAACACGGAGCTGAAAGCAGCTGTTCTAACCATCCTTCGTGATATAAAAGAAATCCCGGGACAAAGTAAGAAGTATAAAAAGAAATGGAAATTCTAGAAGTACAAACTATAATATTTGAAAAAAAAAATAGATTGGAAAAATAATAATAAATGTCAGTGAACTTTAAAAGAGAACAACAGAAACACAATACCCAATCTGAAGGGAAAAATATTTCACTGATGGAGCTTTGAGGTCTAGTAAAATACACAGTACAAGGTCTGAGATATGAATTAAAAACCCAGGAAGAAGAGAGAAAACAGGCAGAAAAACCTTTGAAGAATTAATAAACCCAAGTTTCTAAAATATGGTTTAAAAAACTAAGTAATTAGCTGAAAAGAGTTTAGTTAGTTGACAGCATCCTCTGTCATATTAGAACTAAAAAATTAGTAGCTCTTGGTCTGTTAAAGAAATTGACTATGTTATCAAAATCCTTTCCACAGAGGCTCTATATGATTTCGTAGTGAATTCTACCAAATGTTTAAGAAAAAAAATAGCAAGCTTATATGACTTTTTCAGAAAATGCAAAAAGATGGAGTATTTTCCAACACATTTGGAGACGAGCAGAAATTTGATAAAGACACTATAAGAAAATTGAGGGTCAATATCAATGGACATATAACAAATAAATACCTATCAATAACTCAAGACTAGTACCTTAAACAGGGCAATCATCCTTTTTATGTCATGACAAGTTGATGGCAAGAATGAAACATTATTTTAGCATGTAATAGGAAAGAGGAAGATGAATTATCAATCAATGTAATTCATCATTTTACCAGAATAAAGAGAAAAACCACAGAGAATTTCAGGAATACATTCAGAAAAAGTATTTTGCAATATTTTGTACTCTTAATGAAAAAACTCTCTCAACAAATAAGAAATAGGATATTTTTTTTAAATCCATAATTGAAATCGTATCTAAGGGTGAAATATGAGTGATTTTCCCCTAAAATCAGTGATAATGAAAGGATGTCTACTCCACCAATTTACCCTTTTGGTAGACATGCTAGCAAAAGTAATAAGGCAGGAAAAATAAGTCAAAGGCATAAAGATTAGAAAGAAAATGAGACTTCTATTATTTGATGATGACAGGATTGTTATATAGAAAAGTCAGAGGTATCACAAATGTAATAACACCTACTTTATCTAGTATCTAAAGATCAAATGAGTTTAATTTGAACTCATGTCTGAAACTATGCCTGACACACATGAACCACTAACAATTAAGTGCATCTAAATATACAACCTGAAAAGGGTTACATATGAGCTCTCTGACAATGAGTATAGATTTATTTATCAGAACAGTTCCTGGAAGGTCATCTTAGGCAACAAGGTTATCTGCATTCCTGGGATCACATTAAGAAAAAGCTCGAGGCAACTAAGACTGAGGAGCCAGAAGACAGCCAGTCCTTACTGAGATTCCAAAAATAGGAAGATTGTAAGTAACAATGTGCAGTATCTAAAAAGTTATAGCTTTTATATATCTTCTAATATATAACTATGCCTAATACATAAATATATGTCTAATACATAATTATATAAACAAATCCAGATGTTGTTTGAACATAAACTTTGCTGCGATCTATAAATACTCATGGCAGAACATACATGAGAAATATTTAAGTTTAAAAAGGGCAGTTTGCATAATCATATTTATAGTAGAAGTCAACAATTAAGGCAGAAGGATAAGCATGTATAATAATTACATCAATGTGAGCATAAAGATGTCTGGAAACAAACAAAAGTGTTGATGGTACACAGCTTTAGTTGGGGCTAGGAAGAAATGTTTTTACTTTGTATCTTTGGAATTTTATTAACATTTTAATAACATCTATTAATATGTTACTTTGTAATTAGACACTTCTTACAAATGGAAAAATATTATCAACGTTTAATAATCACAATGTCTAGTCTTTCTCTTTCCTGAGTCATGTAAGATTCATAGAGTTCTTTCTTTGGGCACAGGTCTATTTAGACATCCAGATCATATTCCAGGTGGTCTTACCTTTATGATTCTTCTCAACATCTCTATTCTCAGCTTGTCAGGTTCCTTACTGCTGAGAACGAATACCCAACATCCACAATTTAAGGAAGGCAAGGTTTATTCCAATGCGCCTTTCAGTCCACAGTCACTGGCTGGATGGCAGGATGGTAAGGGATAAGGGTGATGGCAGAGAAGTAGCTTCCCATAGCTTAGCATTCAGGAAACAAGCAAAGTCAAAGAAGGAGGTGGGAAGGAGATATAAACCCTTCCAGGCCACACCCCCCGCGACTCACCGCGAGCTTAGACCACACCTCCTAAAGGCAAGTCAGCCACAGCCTCCATGACCCAATCACCTTGTGGAAGCCCAGCCTATTAGTTCATGAGATTCTTGGGAGACATCTAGATATGAACAATAACATTTCGTCCCCAGCCCCAAAAACTCATACACATCTTTTTTTGCAAAATGCCAAAGACCCACCAGTTTCAGCAGTGCTGAAAAGCCCTAGTCCAAAGTTTTTTCTAAGACTTCCAGTTTCTGCTGTTAGGCTCTGTAAATATCAAGAAGCACTAAAATTCTGCAGACATACAATGGCACGATACAAACATTCCCATTCCAAAAAAGAGGAACAAGGGGATAAGAATGAGGCTAGAGCAAAACCAAAACTCTGCAGGGCAAACACTAAATCTTGCTGTCCAGCATTTGGGGCAAAATGTGGCAAGATAAGAACTCCAAATGGCTTGAATATCTCAGTACTGTAGGTGGGTATTACACTTGTGGATTCTTTCTTGGGCTCAACTGCTCACTTCTTGTGGCTTTCCTCAGACATCGCATGTTCCTAGTTTCTCCATTTTCTTGGGATTTCCACTTTTGGCTTTAATCTTACAGTTTTAAGAACTGCCCTCTCAGAGGCACACTGACTAGCCTCAAACATTCTTCTGAAATCTGAGTGGAAGCTGTATGATGCCAAAACCTGCATTCTGCATCACTGTAAAACCATGTCCTGTGCATGACCTCAAGGTCTGCTGCCCACTGAAGCAGCAGCCGGGCCCTTTTGCAGCACACATGCAGGGGCCTCCAAGTGCCTAGCGGATAGCACTGTGAAAAGAATTCCAGGAAGCAAGTTTCCTAGGTCTTTCTTGAGCAGGGTAACATGGGAGCTTCTTTTCAAAGGAAAGTCTTCCACTTTTCCAGCCTTGGCCTGCAGCTGGTAGGGTTTGTCTTATTCCTTTCACTTCCTCAAAGCATCTTTTGTATTGTCCCAAAGTACTTTAGCTTTAGCTTCTTTAACCTAATTCTTCACTGCTTCAACTTTGTAGGCTCCAACTTTACCAAACCTTCCTTGCTAGCCAAATTCTAAACTTTTTGTATCATTCAGTCAGGTCATATGCTCTTGATTTCTAGTATAAACCTGGCTAAAAGCCCCCTACAGAGTCCATGTCACAGCCTCCAACATTGACTTGCATTGAAGTTTCCTTTCCCAGATAAATTAGTCAACTTCCCTTAATCTCAGCCTCCTACAAAGTGTCAGGCCATGGGCAAGCAGACAAACTTTCTACCAGAGTATAATAAACACATGGTCTTGAGTCCAATGTTAATGGGATCCTTCTTCCCAAGTGAAACTATTAAAGACAGCTAAATTAAGTAGAAATATAGTAGGCAGTGAAACAGGGCTGGGCCCTTGATGAAGTCAGTAAGGAAGATTCTGGCTGGGGGCAATCTAAAGAAGATAAAAGTCACAATGACTAGACCTACATTTTTCCCTAAGGGATAAACAGAATTTGTGATTAATGGTATACCCCTTAGAAATCGCCCGTAATCTCACTAAGGGCGGGTCATCCTTTCCCACCAAAACTAAGATTAAAACCACTTTGAATAAAGCCAAGACTACTAAAACTAAAAACAAGCCTAGCCTGGAGACTATCAACCAAGGCTAATGATGTCATTCGTGTGCCTTGGTACCAAATATCTATACTTGCAATCATATCCACTGATCATAATTTTGACTCACGTTGTACCCACCTCATGATTTTGCTCTGTAAAACCTCCTTTGAGAGGTGGGCTCACTGGCAACCCATATAGGACCCCTCCTGTCTCACAGGAGCTATTCTTACCCCCTAATCCATTTCTGCAATAAATTTTCCTACTCTTAATCTCCATTATTTCTTAGAATTCATTCTTTGAATTTAAAGAACACAAATTCAGCATATCTGATTGGTATCTAGAAGTTCCCCTGTATCAAAACCTCCCAAGTCTGGTCATCACTGGCTGTTTTACCATCAGCATTCTGTTTGAGTTCCCAGCAGAATCTCCCATAAACCTTAGACTACAGCATTCTGGGGTTGCTTCTCCAAAAAGCGTCTCCAGAACTTTCCCAACTCCTCTCATAGGCCAGTTCCAAAGGATTCCAAACCATGGAGTCAGGTAGAGTCACAGCAACAACCTCACTCCTGGCACCAAAATCTGTTTCAGTCACTTTCCTCATCACTCAAACATAATACCCAACCCCCACAACTTGAAGAATAGATTCATTTGGGTTCCTGCTTCAGTCCATAGAAGGCTGGCTTTACAGCAACACAACATGACACAAGGGTGTGGCAGAGAAATAACCACTCACGGCATAGCATCCAGGAAGTACAGAGAGCCAAGAAAGTAGCTGAGGAGAGAGACAAACCCTTCTAGGCAATGGCCCAGTGACCTGGCCCTTTCAATCAAGTACAAGCCCCTATAATCCAATCATCTTCAGAAGCCCCACCTACAGCACATGGACCTTTTAGGGGGCATCTAGTTATAAAGCATAACAAGCACTCTCTACCCCAAGAAATGGAGAGGTAAAAATGCAGGTCACATCAAGTCCAAGAGTTATGCTACCATCAGTTTCACAAGCTCATCACAACTGAGAACTCTAGGCAGATAAGGGGCTTGATTCTCAGGGAGACTATCTGTTTAGCCTTAACTGAATGAAGCCTTCTCACTGTTCCATGACTAGGAACTGGTTTCCTTACCTACATTTTTGGGTACATAGGGACCCCAGGAAACCACATGGATCAGACAAAATTCATTACCACATGATCACAGCATTTTAGTAAATCTAAATCATCAACAACCAGGTTAAAAAAAACTTGGAGTCCAAAGAAGTTCAACAACTTGCCCAAGGTCACAGAGCTCTGAAGTGATGGAAGTAGATCTTTTGCACCTGGGACAGACTATTTTCTGTGGAAACCAAGAAAGGCTATGCCCTCCTGCCACTGGGCTAAGGACTTTTGAAACTTTTTGTTTCACAAACAGACAGTGCATCAGGATATAGGTTTAATGAGACACGGAAGGGAGCAATCCCCTGACTTTATCATAGATCCTGTTGCAGCAAGGATTTACACAGGAAGCAATTTAATACAGGATACATACTTTATAAGATGATTTTATAATAGCCACCTAAAGAGTCATATACAAAGAAGTGCAGGAAATCTGTCCACACACAAAAGACCCAAAGAATCCAATGAGGGCCTGGATCCCATGGCCGTGTCCTGAATGAATCCAGCTGAGGACCTAGAGCCCATGGTAATCCCTCATGCAGACCTGTTTCATGGATCTGTTCTGGAAAGGCCCAAAGGTCAGTGGTAAGAGCTAGAAAGTCCCTGCCAGTGGGATCTTTGCCAGCAGGCCCAGGGATTTGCTCTGAAACCAGGAAGCAAGGCTCAAAGTAAAGAGCTCCTCCAAAAAGTACCTCAGCCACTCTCAACACCAAGATCCCGAGCTCTTCCAATAGTGAAAGCAGCTGAGTTCGTGTCATGAAAGCAACATGACAAACACCTCCAGAAGAACCAGTGGCTCCCTTACGTTTCTCCAGTTCACCTTCTTTATTCTCTGGGGAATAATCCTCAGGTGGACAACCACCCCTGAGACCCAACACCATGCTCATTCAGTTCAGCTGGCTGGTACAAGTTGAGCACCAGTTGTCAGTCCACCACAGATCCCAAACCGTAGTAAAAACACCAAAATCTGGCCTTAGAATACCATTATCCTCATTACTAGCATTCTGCAAGATGCACACACACTCTGTCAAATGGTCCCTTTGAGTAAAAGAGAAAATGCCTGCATGTGAGAAATGCCTTCTAGCCATATTGTTCAGAGATGCTTTTAGTACACACCTAATAGCAATGAAGGCTCTAAGGATGTTTGTCACATTTCTGGTTGGAGCCAATAGGAAAGCTGGGGACACTGCAGTAATGTAATATTTTCTGTTCTGTTCTTTACAGGGGGAAACAATGAACTGGTTTCCAAGTTTAGGGGATAAACCAGTGAATAGGCTCAAAAATTCCTTAAAATCAGTAGGTTAGAGACTGACTATATTATGTTGTGAAAAACCTGTCCAGAACCATAAAGAAACCCTTCCTTCCTTTCTTCCAATTAACAGGAGAACTCCTGTTAAGAATAGTCAAAATAGCATTCTGGAAGATCATTAGTTCAAACTCATACATAAAGCCAAAAATGAATGATAGGAAAATAAGTTTCCCTTACCTATTTGTTTATGAAGGTGCCTACTGCCCTCTCCTATAGATATTTATGAACACTGACTAATGACTGATGTACACACAGAATAATAAAATTGTTACCTTGTCAACATGCCATTTTTTTCACTAATTCAGACAAGCCTTCCAACCAATTACTGTAGACTCCTCTAACGCATTATGAACATGACTCATACACACCCTCAACTCTGCAGGCAGCCATCTGAGGTGAAGGAGTGGCATCTGTGCATCCTTATAGGAAGTTTAGGGAGCACCAGGGATGGGGGAGGCACTGCTCAGGGCTTAGTGCGGCTACATCTCCCCACCTCTTCTCCAGACTAAATGCTGTTAATGATTTTCCAACACTAAAGCTTTTTAAAACTTTGATCTTTTTGGAAAATTCAGGAGGGTGATAAAAATCTTACAGCTGAACAAACAGCCCAGGGGGGGAAGACCATTCCCTTCGCATTTGCCCTGACTCCACCCCACTGTTTCATTAAAGTGGTGCAGGTCAAAATATGCAAATGACGCAGTAATACTCTGAACAAACAAACGAATTACATGAGCCTCAGTAGGCAATTTACTCAAGGTAATTAAGAATGCTAAATCAAACAAATTATCATTTTAAATGGCAAGTAAGTTTTAATTAAACTTGATTTCTATACTAAAAATGCAACTACTAACTCCACAGAAGGGATGCATTGTGAATGAAAAGGCAATGTGTGAAGACGAGAAAAAAAAAAAAAAAAAACCACCCTGGACACCCTGACTTTTGATTCACAAGATCAGGACGAGGTCTCGCTGCATTGACACAAGACATCAGCCCAGAGAGGAACACACTGGCCAGGACTTTGGAAGGGGCAGCACGCACACGAGGCACCTCAAGCATGAATTCATTTGGAATGACGAAGGCGCTAATAAATCACAGAATCAACCTGCACTCGAGCTGGGATTTCTTTCTAACTGGCATTTTAATCTTTGTTTACCATCAAGAAACCCAGCTGTAGCCCCCCTGGGGAGTCCTTCTCCAAGGATCACGGAGACCCACCACGCAGGACCGCCCCCCACAGTGATACGATAACCACCTCGCATCATCAATGCACCATCAGCGATCATAAAAGTAAACATGCCTATAGAAAGAGCAAAGCTCCCAAGACAGACAAGGCTGACACATGATCCCACTAAAGAGAATCTTATGCGTGTATATTTAGTCCTAGAGAATAACAATCTCAGACATAATTACAGTCTTCTATTTTCAAAGTCTCAAGTAATCCCTGAGACAAGACATATACACATCTCTTCCATTTTCAGGATTTTGTACTCACAACGTAACAGGATTCTGATTAGACCCCACCCACCAGCCCCGGCAACTGACAGCTCCCTCACAGAACCACCTGCTTCCTTCTCCACATGAAGTGCCTCTCTGGCTTCGGCCTCCTCCTGGCTCTCCTCGCCACCACCTTCAGCCTGGCACCCACAGGAACACACAGGATGCGTGCTGCGTGCTGGTCCTCCACTCCTAGCTTTCTGGTCAGGCAAGAAGGCCCAGGGCGCAAGTCAAGGAGGAGCTCAGGGCACCGACTGGTGTGGGGCAGGGTGGTGGCTGGACTTCACAGGGAGGGGCCTCGAGCCCGGACTGGAGAAGCCATTCTGTCACCAGCTCTGGCATCTGGGACCAGTCTCCCTGCCCAGGTAAAGACTGTTGTCACATTGTTTCCCTAAATAGTCTGCCCTCAGAGTGACCCAAGAACATTATTACGATGCTAATGGCAGGGGCGAGGAGTCTGTGTCCAGCCTGTGCTTCTCGAAGCTTCGGCACTTCTCTTCTGCACTCACACCAGAACCCTGAAGGAGCCACTGTGTAACTGCCAGCTCTGTAACATGAGGCTTCCAGAAGAACATGTCCAGAACTCAAGAGAAAGAGGGCAATATTGCCCTGATTCTTCTATTTGCTCCTGATGCCAGAAGGGGATTCATTGCCCATTCATTGCCCATTTATGCACCACAAAACTGGTGGCCCCGTCTGTGCACCAGGCACTGTACTACGCTCAGCACATAAACAGATGCCACTCTGCCTCCAAATTGTCACATGCCTGAAATAACAGTTGTGCAAAGAAGCAATTTCACAATAGTGCGCTGGAATCTCAGCGTGGAATGGGAATGGCTAGGAGGAGCACAAAGCACAGCCACAGTGACCCAGAAAGAGAAGGGAACATAGAAAACTGCCCTTGTCCAAACATCAGTCCCACTCAAATGTGTGTTCCTTTCACCACCAGGACAGGAGTCGCTTGGGACCATAAAGAGCTTCTCCCAGGAGAACAGAAATTCCAGGCATGAAGGATCATCTGCCCACGGCCTAGTCCACAGCTGCATGTGCCACAAAGGCTCGACAAATCTGGAGTACTATTCAGCAATAAAAAAGAATGTTGACACATGCCAAGACATGGATGAGTCTGAGAAATACACTCAGTGAAAGGACTCCGATGCAGAGATTGCTTATTATCTGAATACATTGGCATAAAATGTCCAGAAAAAAATAAATTGATAAAGACAGAAAGAAGATCACTGGTTGCTTGGAGCTATGGATGGAATAAGATTAACTGTGAGTAGGCATGTGGGATCTTACCAGGAGCGTGAACAACATGTTGTACTGTGGGGATGGTTGCATCATTCAACAAAGATACTAAAAATCCACTCTGAACTGCGCTTGTCTTGTCTTGGTATATATTAAGAATACGCCATAAGGCTGTTTCAAAACATCTGCTAAGGGCTGTTCCAGGTTTGCCCTCATGGCGCTATGCTTGGGCGGCTATGCTGCTGGAAAAAGACAGGAGCCCAGATTTGAAAAGGCTTCCTCTACTGTTCCTGAGTCCCAATCCCAGTGGCTTCCACCCCCAGCAACTAGGCCACCCTAAGAAGTCTACAAAAAACAGACAAGTGGTTGTGGGGGCTGCAGAAAGCGGGCAATAGGCTCAGGACGCCTAGCAGGGGGGAGGTTTCCTTACGGGGTGATGGAAATGTTCTGGAATCCCATAGTGGTGATGGCTGTGCCACCCTGCGGTTTATCTCCTGTTGCTGAGCTGCATCCTTAAGATACATCACGTTCACGCTACCACAGCTCTTGTCAGAGGTCTACCTGTGAACAGGCCATGTTTCAAGAATACTTTCATACTTGCTGTCCAGCCACCAAATCTATTCTCACTGAGGGCCAGTGCTGTCCCGGCCGCAGCACGTCAGAATGTCTGAGTCCAAGTGACAGCGCAGCTCTAAGCAATTTGTTCCCTGAACTCCATCACCTTTCTTCTGGTTGGCAAATGTCAGACGTTAATTAAATAAAAAAAAGAAAAAATCTGGGCCTGGTTTGCATTTTAATCCTGCCCACTTGAAACTGGCTGGCGTTTTCCAAAGCAGCACACGCAGGGACATCCCTTGAGCTGTCAGCCGTCTCATTAAGTACTGCAAAGTGTCTGGCTGGCTCCTTGAAAGTGTCAGAGGCAATGGCTCCTCCTGCTAAGCATTTAGCTATGGCTTACTGTGAAACACTTGCTACTCAGCTAGGAACACTATAGGTCCAGAAAGCTTAAGACTCCCTATTCCATAAAACCCAAGGCAGCTTTGGCCTGGCCTGGATCTCAGCCGCATGGTTTGCCTTGCAAATGCCCAAGGCCACTATGATCCACAGCGATGCCTGGAGTAGTCTTTCTCCCAGTATCACTGGGATTAACATTCCTATTGGATAATCTGTAAGGCTGGTTACAGTTCTTTTTCTTTACAGAATACAAGTTGTAGAGATATTAAGTTGGTTGGACAAGGATGTCAATTTATTTAAGGCTAGACCCAGTGTCTGAATGCTCTCGGCATTCATATATTTGCTTGTTCTTAAACATATAAAGGATTATCAACTATCAACTATTTTCTACTGCAGAGATGACACCTGATACTTTCATTTTTTTCATTACACAAAAGCTTTAACCTATCAAACTCCCATAAACAAATTTCACAATCAAAAAATGAACTGGAAAAATAAACATGCCTGATAGTGCAATAGGTAGGGACATAATTGGGTAATTTATAAAAACAGAAACATGGCTTAAACTGTGCCTGATATTGAAAAGACTAAAACAAAACAAAAAAGCCCTCGGGTTTCCATTTATGATACAAAACATAGACAGCAAACACTAAATACCAACAGTAAATGAAAGAGCTCCTCTTAGGAAATACTTCTTTGCTGCCAGCCAAAAATCACTGGGTCACACTGTGGCTGAATTTTTTTAATTGTGTGTGCATGTTTTTTTAGATGCCGGATAATTTTCTGACCATTAAAGACAATCACAGCCAAGCCTAACAATAACAGTAATTGAATCTCACGCTTGAGAGCATACAGCTGATTCACCACAGGGTGTATGAGAAGAAAGTGGCAAAGGAGCACAGGCAAGAAAATCATGAGTCATTTTCTCTCCAGTTCATTTTTTGATTGTGAAAAATCATTTTCTCTCCCAAAAAAGGTGTCCATGGCAGAAAGCATTTCTGTATTTTCTGAGTGCTGTGCTTGCCAGAGCCTGTTCTGAGCAGCACCTGAAAACCATCTGAGACACGAGACTGACCTTATCTTCTACCTCCACTCAGGCCTCCTAGGTCCAGCTTAGGCCACAGAGATAGACTGGGAATCCAGTGTGCCCTGGGGAGACGCAAGCCGACAGAGCACACACTCTTTCCGGGCTGGACCTGCCCAGAACTCACAGCCTAACCTGGAGGAGTTATACACGGATAGCATCCAACCTCAAAGCTTAAGTATATGTAAAGCAAATAACAAGCACTGCACTGTCCTGGTCTTCAAAAGATTTATAATTTAATGGTAAAAATACCAGCACCTGTCAAGAGATAAGACATCCAACCACCTGGTGTCAGGAAAAGATGCATTGCTGCAAATATTTCATATGTGCAGCTTTGAGGTCAAGTTGTGCTTGCAGAGAAGGTCTTTGTAGATTACGAGCCCCGTGGAGGTACCTTGGTAAAGTATTTAATTTCCTGAATGTCAGAATTTTCATCTATAAAATGAGGATTCAGTCCAACATCACAGAATCAAACACATAAAATATTTGCAATGAAATAGATGAACACTCACACTAAGTAGAATGAACGCAGGCCATAAACGGCCTCAAGCCGGCTCAATTTCCTTTTGGGTCAGGTTATGTTGACAAAAGAGCTCACAAGAAAATGTCTGGTGTTCAGAACTGGGCTTCACAGCTGTGGACTCGGCCGTGATATATAAAAGAATACCACTGAAGATAAAATGAAATAAACAAAGGCACTGAGGAAAAAACACCTTAATTTTATAAATGGGCTTAATTCACTTATGTCCTATATGAACACAGAATTCGCTGCGGGAACTCAGGAAACACTAATTATCCACGTGTGTATGCTCACGACCTCTTTACGAAAAGAGCCTATATTTTTACTTAGCTCAAAACAGCAAGATTGCTGATGTCTCATCTTCACCTTCTTTCCTTTCATCCAATTATTTTTCAGCACGCTGTATTCCTTGGCAATGCCTTACGCCTGTCACTTTTTTCCCCACCTGTTTTGACCCTATGTAAGGCCTGAACACAGCAAACCCAGACAACTATACTAAATTCTCAAGTAATAGTACCTCCCCCGCCTTTCCCTGCGAAGGAGCCTGCACTCCACAGCCTGAGCCATTCCAGTCAAGGTACATGCTGGGGGCATCAAACACACTAAAGACTCCTTAGACCAGATTCTTTCTGTCATGCCCACCCTTCTCCAGGCTTCTCTCTACCAATTCTCTGCTCCCCCAAACTATTTCTATAACCCCTTGAGTTTTATTTCCTCTGCAAATCCACTGCTGTCATCCGGGCTTTTGTGGCAGGCAGTGCTTTCCAGGATGGCTACACCGTGCCATCCCACGTGCTCTCCCCAATGTGCCACCTCTGTTTCCTTCCCCCTTGGATCTGGGTAGATGGGTGACTATGATAACAGCAGCAAGGGATGATTTCTAAGGCTTCCTTCATTAAACTGAAGGAGCATCTGCTGAGACATCAGACACTCCTGCTGCATGGCCCCTGCACTGGGAGGAAGCCAAGGGGCTGCATGGGAAGAGTGTGTCACATTCTGGTCCCCAGTTCCATCTAGTGTCAGTCATTATCCAGGCAGACATGAGCCACAAACTTTTAGTTTTTTGTTTTGTTTTGTTTTTGGCAGAACCGGGGATTGAACTCAGGCCCTCGCGCTCACCAGCAAAGTGCTTATTCTAGTGAGACATCTCCCTGGCCCCACACAAGCCTTTAGTTGATTCCATTCTCCTCTGAGTTGTCCCAAATGACAACAAGTGGAAGAGAGATATGCTGTATCCCTCTCACTCCCCCACCCTATTCAAATGTTAGGTCCATAAGCAAAACAAGAGTGTTCTTTCAAGTGACTACTAGACAACTACAATAGAGTTCAACTACAATCATTTTCTTTTTAGCCTTCTCTCAAATCCTACTCACCTTTCAAAGTCTGGGGCAGGCCTCCTCACCTCAGTGAAGTTAAGCATCTCCTGGGAGTGCTTTCTCTGTCTTGTATGGAACTTTGCCTAGCACTCCACAAAGGCCTACCATACAATGCATCCAAGATTACCGTGTACTGCCAGCTGGACCATAGTTTCTTTAAGAAAAACAGCATGACTCTGTCTTCTTGGGAACCACTTCCCATTATCTCTCCAAATATCTTATACATAACAGATGGTCCATACTTGCTGGACCACTGCTCTCTGCCCTCCAGAGTACAATGCAGTAGGTATACAATAGGTACTTAATAAATGATACAAATGACATATACCTTGATGGGTATTTAATGTAGAAGAAAATAAGATGAGCAGTACAAAATTTTTTAAAGCAGGATCAGGGAAGTTGTAAGAAACTCAATGTTTCTAAATCTTTAAACTGCCTTTAGATTGTGTGAAGTAGATGCTTTTTAAATTACAAGTGTATGTTCAGCAGTGTGTGTGTGTGTGTGTGTGTGTGTGTGTGTATGTGTGTGTGTGCTCAGCCAATATGAGGATGTGGATGTCTGCTTTGTGAATTGTTCCCTCGTTAATAATTAAATTCTAAATGGGCATTTTGAGAAGTGGCAGTAACCATTCTACAATCATGGACTCACTCAAGCGTAATTAGAATACGGCAGGGCTCGGCAGCCGACAGAGTTGTTGCTTGTCAAACGCCCCATGTATCATGGAGTCTTAAAATAGGGACTGTGAGCCTTAGGTGATTGTCACTGGATGAGCTCCATGACACTGATAATTGAGATTACACGCACGTTTTCGTGTGCACCTGCATTTTTTTCCTGAGGAAAGGATGTATTACTTTCATCAGTACCCAAGGGTTAATCGAAGGCTTTACCACTTAGGTTTTTAACCGCTCTTCAGAGATTCTTCACTGGGTGAGCTCTGCGCCTGCAACTGGGACATCAGGGCTGATCCTGCTGCCGAGGCCGAGCACGGAGGCCTTGAAGAAGTCCTTGTAAGTTCCTGGCACCTGCTGTTGGACCCTTGACTGTAAAAACGGTGTGCACCAATGATATCTAATACCCTTAGAGCCACTAAGCCCTCCCAAGATGGTAACCCTAAGAAAGGATTTTTGGAGGAAACAGAGGTCATCTCACTTTGGCTTTTCCAGCAGGTTTTCCTTCCTATAAAAGAACCATATTATATACAGGGGTTAAAAAATCTGTATCAAAGCATTCACAATTATTTACTTAACAAATATTAAATGGGTCTCTCAAGGTGCTTGTCATCAGTGACGGACATTTCAGCCCTCCGAAATTTGGCCTATACTGGTGACTAGCCACACTGCACAGAATTGCAGGAAATAAAGCAGAAAACTACCAAAAGCTAAGAGAAAGGCTCAGGGGACGAAGGAACAAGTTCATCATGCAGTGGGTGGCAGAGGGGGTCTTGCAGGCGTTTAGGTGGAAACACAGTGCATACTGTGTTGATAGCGACGTTTACTTAGCTGGCCCTTCCTATTTAGTGGATGTCTGCTTGCTCTTTTGCCTGCATGATCAGTTAAAAGCAAAGCTTTCTTCTCTAAAGAAAAACATTTCTTTAAAGGTAGGTAGGTAGCTGCACGCCTGCTCAGAATGTCAGAACCAGTTTTCACAGGAATGGAGCCATAAGGAGACAAAAGCAAGCAAACACAGCTGCTTAATGGAAGAGAAGCCGTGTAATGAGTAATTTGGACCCAAGGATGAGCTCAGCATCACTCTTCTCATGCTCAAAGGTTTCAATGGACGAAGTAAGATTATATAGAAGCTTTGAATTAGACATGAAACATTAAGGCAAAGTACTCCAGAGAAGGCTTGCAGCACTTAAGAAGCAGGAAAATCAGACTGATCATTTCACAATTTCTTGATCTGTCATTTTCCCCATACTATTAGTATTTTTAAACTTTTATGTTTATAATTCAATCTTTTACTTGACTTTCTCACATCTTTTTTTTTTTTTAACCAGGGATCAAATTGACTTCTTCAATTACAGTCACTTCTTGGACCCACTGTTCATGTTATATTTTTGTATCTCACTTGCATAATGACACGCTCTACTAAATATTCAACAATGTTCTATGAGTAAACTCATGGAAGTTTCTCCTTAAAGCCCAAGCTGGTAATAAAGCCAACAGACTAGTTTTATAAAGAAGTTGAATACTTTCTTGTAAACCACCATAATCAGTAGCCACAATATACTTTCTTCATTAAAGGTAAAAATACAAATGGAGATTCTCAGTGCGATGTCAATCCCTTAGATTGAGGGTGTGGAGATTTAGAGTGGGTGGAGGAAGTTATCTCTCTCTCTCTCTCTCTCTCTCTTTCTCTCTCTCTCTCTCTTTCTCTTTTGTGGAACCTGGGACTGAACCCAGGCCCTTGAGCTCAAGCGCTTATCCTACTGAGCTATTTCCCCGGCCCCAGGAAGTTCTTTTCTAAGTGCTTGGAGACCAGAGAAAGACTGGGCCAGCATCTCAGTTTACTCCTGTGACTAAATTAATTTGTGCTTCTTAATAAAAACACACGCAAGCAGATGGAGTTTGGTTTTCCTCAACACATGCTTCATTCGATTTTTTTCCATGTTTCCTCCTCCCACATCTCTGTATTTGTGTGTTGTGCATGAACTTCACCTTATTCTGCTGACCCTGCCAACATGGAAACCGTCTAGGACACAGAAAGTGTTGGGGACTATTATACTCTCAAATTGTATCCCCCAAAAATGTAGATATCAAGTCTTCTAGAATCACCTCCAGACCAAGAGATCCCATAATTTTTTAAAAATCACATATATATGTGGGTGATGAGCTAAAAACTAAACTCACCACTTGCATGTTTATTTCTTTATTTATTTATTATGTATTTTAGGGAAGGGTCTACAGGGTATTCAGGGTTGCACAACTAGATTGGACTCATAGTGATCTGCCTGTTTACAGCCTCCCTTAAGTTTATTTAATGTACTTTTAGACCATATATGAGATTTCCTTAAGCATAGCTAACATCTAGATTCTTCTTTCCTCTTGGTTATAAGTCAAATATCCAAAACCAGACCCACACATTACCTTATTTCATTTTCTCCAAATCAGTCACTTTATAGCGAAAGTACATTGCAGGGGAATAAAGGTGGAAGATGGTACATTACCTTTCACCTCAATTTTCCAGTGCATTTTGGCCTGCTTGGTCACCCTGATCTGATGGCTTTTACCCTGACTTTGATCTTGCCATGAACTGTTCAAAAGTTGAAAGGGAGAAGACATGTGCGAGAGAGATTTCCTTTACATCATGATACGTACAGAGAAATAAGCATGTTTCATCTTTTGGAAAATCAGAGGGAAGGCTCTCCAATGAGCCCTTCTCTAGGAAATGATGAGTAACAGCCTGGATGAGTAAAGCCAGGCCAGCAGCTTCCTCATGCAGCAGTGTGCTTTCCCTAAGTGTCACTGGAGTTCGTCAGAGCCATGATCATCACAGGCAACACTTCACACTTGCTGAATTTAACTCACTGTTGCAGATAGCAGTGTTTTCCCAAGTGCTGGTAACAGTGGGAAATTATCACGCTTTGGCTACTGTTCTCCCAGTGAATATAAACATGTTTCTCACATCGGTTCCACTGAAGCCAGTCAAAACTGGAATTTTGGTTTGTTTACTTTCTCATTGGTTTGTTTAGTCGGCTGGGTGGTCTGCTGCTGATGCTGTTTTGCCATAGGACAGTGAGAGAAAGTACATTACAAATCACGACTCTTGAGGTCAGACAGGTGTAGCTGAAGTTCTAACTCCTTCATTTCACTCACTAAACCACTCAGGCAAGTTCTTCAATTTTCAAATTTCGGTTTCCTTACTTATAAAATGAGATAACAACCTCTATTGACCAATGCTGCCGGAAAGATGAAATGAGACCGTGTGTATAAGATGCCTACTTGGTATAATGACAAGCCACAGCAAGCATTAGGCATATAACTACTTCATTATTACCTCATAAGGCTAGAGCTAGGATTCAGCCAAATTATATGTATATGTGCACAAACCCTTCTAACAGGGCTCATGCCATGTAATAAATGCTAATGTCCCTGCTCTGCGAGAACATAACCTCATGCAGAATGTGAACCATCCTCATTACATACCCGAAAGAACTGTATGTCTCTGTAGACTGTCCAGCTGGCCCCAACTTTCTATATACCCATTGCAACCCAGAGATGCAGTCCATCTCAGGCATATCCCAAACACTTCAGGAGTCTCTCAGTTTGAATTAACGCTAAAGATCCTCCCCAACTGCCAGAAAAAGAGACAGTCGTCACAATGTTCAAATCTGCAAGAAGAATCTGGTAAACAAGACTACGATGCTATGGCACTCGGAGTTTGCTGGAAGCACTAAGTGGCAAGGGTTGCAGATGCCTGCCATGTGCTATTTCCAGCCTGGCCTGAATATCTCAGCTTTACCTGGATGGGACTCATGCCAAAAGCAGATTTATCATCCATGCCATCCAAATAATTATGGCCTGTCTCGTCTCCGTGTCACATCCTTAAGTCTCTTCACATGACTCATCCTTCAGCTGGAAAGCAGGAAATGCTCCATTTGAGGGAGGAAGTCAAAAGGATGCCACGCCTGAGGACAATACCTCTCTTACTCAAGCAATGTGTTATTATTCTCATCTACCAGGCAACGCCCAAACAGAGCGCACTTAATCACACCCTCCGAAGGGAGGATTGGGGCTGTGAGCTCACCTCAGCATCTCATATCAGAAACATGGGGAGCCACAACCAAGACCCTGCGGTGCCAGCCCCACACCCACAGCAAAAAGCTTGTGTCTGAAAGCCCAGAGACCTAAGCCCCTCTCCGCTTAGCCTGGCATTTCTCTTAGAAGGGACGCTCCCTGGCACAGACACGTGTAGGCAGTGTGGGCGTGTTTTGCATGAATGAATTCAGGGATACATGTCTACATATGAGAAGTTTTACTCCCTGAAGGGAACTGCAGGAAAGATCTTTAAGATTCTCTTCTATAGGTTTTGTGTTCATTTTTCAAGATAAGCCCGAGTGTAGAATAAAATTGGCAGGGCCAGTCTGAATTCAAGAGGAGGAAAACGGGGGCATATTTCCATTTCAGTGAATCAGAACACACCTCCCACTTCTTTTCAGAAGGTCTGGAGCAGCCAGAAATGCCATTCAAAGTCAACAAGGAGAAATCAGTAAAGACTGGGAAGAGTGACAGTCAGTCGCATTCTCTTTTAGCCCTAGACCCCTCCCCCCACTTGGGATCTTTACAGGAATGTAGTACCGTCTAGCTTGAGTCCTTTCATGACCTCAGCCTGCCACTACCATCAAGAATTAGACTTTTGAACTAGAAAGGGTTAATGACCAGGACTTTTTAATTTAAAAATAGTATATTTTTAGACATTTATAGTTGTATATTTTTGTTATATATCAATAAGATTAAGAGATTTTTTTTTTTAAATGTATTTGGTACACGGTACAGGGTCTCACTACGCAGCTCAGACTCATAGTAATCCTCCTGTTTTCAGCCTCCCCGGCGCTGGGATTACAGGCATGAGCCACCACCCCTGGTCTCAGTAGCCGGCTCAATGAGCCCTGAGGTAGAGCCAGCACGGGATGTGGTACTGGGGATTGAACGCCGGTCCCTGTGCTTGTTTAAGCAAGCGCTCAGTCCAATGAACTATTTTGCTGGCCCTAGGTTAAGACATTTTTATTATCACAAGTATTGGAGATGTATTCTACTGATTTATATTTAGGGAACATTTACTATTGATATATATACATATATAATTATTATTAAATGAAACTCACTACATGATTATCCATGTGCTAGATACTCAGAAACTAAACCAAACCATGCTATCTATGCTTTACTTTCTCAGAGAAAACTGGGGTACAAACTTCTGGTACACAGCTAGGAAACAGCACAACCTCATTTGACCGCAGTCTACCTATTTCTACAGTGTTTTCCAACATAAAAATAGCCCCCTCACTTTATTAAGGAATTTATGTGATATAGGATATGTGTGCAGCTTAGAAACAATTTAGAAATGTTGTTTTTATTTATTTATTTTTTGGGGGGGTATTTAGTACAGGTCTACAGGTTCTCACTACACAGATCAGACTCGTAGCGATCCGCCTGTTTACAGCCTCCCAAGTGCTGGGATCACAGGCACGTGCCACCATGCCCAGTCTCAATCACCATCTCAGTGCACCCCAGGGGCAGGCCAGCACAGCAGGCCTTGGGTTTTGAATCCCCAGCCCCTGCCTAGAAATATTTTATTAAGATTCAGATTGCCTCAACAACACATCAGCAATCCAGAGATCAGTTATTGACCTGAACACAATCAAAACAAATGTGGAGTTTGTCTCCCACACCGGAGCTGGAGAAGACTCTGCGACGGAGCCTGTATGTGGTGCTTCCTTAGGCTGTGTTGCTCTGGCCTCAGGCGCTATGCTAGCCCTGTGGTTTCCCAGACCTTAGCCCAGAAAAAGCACTCAGTGAAGAGGAAAGAGGAAGGTTTCCAGAGACAGGCATACTGACTTCACCTTCAGCGAAAAGTGAGCACTGGCAACGTGAAGCAAGGAGCAAAGAGGAAAGCTGTGGCACTCTGTGACATCCTGGTGGCACTTACTGGGCGCTCAGCCCCGACCAGCCCAGCAGCCAGAGAGCGTACCAGTCAACTGAAGCACAGGGTAAGCACATAAATTTGTATGGATGACAAGGACATAGGGTCAGAAAACAAAATGTAGTATTTTACCTAAGACAAAACAATAGAAACAAAACATAAAGTAATTTAGAAGCATTTATTCCAAAAGTGTTTTGATACTTAAAGGACGACTATTTTTCCTTTATTGAAGTCAATCTATTGTAGACTTAGAAACTTCCATGTTTCTAAGAAGTTAAAAGTTGTGTGTCTGGGCTATTTTCTCCCCAGAGAACCATACTAGTTAGGAAGGGACTCAGTGATGTGGATAGAGGTTTCAAAGGCTTCTTTGTGCCTCCTCAGTGCTTCTTCATGTTTACGAGCACCTTTTACTACCAAGATAGTATTAATCTCCAAATCAAGTTTTCAAGAGTAATTCTCTTCCTCCACCTTCCTAATTTGACCCAACTTAGAGTCTCCTCTCAGTCATCATCCCTGGCTTTTGGGAGCAGTTTCTGATCTCATCTCAATTTTTAGAGCCATCAAAGGAAGACCAACTGAGCACCTGAGAGGGATGGGATCCCGGCAAGAAAGTGGGATTTCTCTGTCTCTGTCTCCTGGAACTACAGCTTCAAGCCTGACAGTCTCACTAGAAGTATCTCACCTCTAAAGGGAATGACAGACCAGGGACTGAACTTCCACGCCACTGATCCAGCCAAGAAAAACAGCACGTGACATGATTTTAACATACATTCCTCCTTTAGTTTTTTCCCAAATAGATAAGGATGAATTAGTCCTGGGAACCGCATATTGCCGCCAACAGATTCAACCATCAACTAATTTGGGGTTTGTTTCCTGAAGCAGCCTCTCTCCAGCAGCAAAAGGATAAAAATAACATTGAATAGATGAACTGAAATAATTTCCAGAAGAAGTGGTAGGCAACAAAAGGACCTTTTAAAAGTTTTGTTTTAATAGAATATGCACTTAGGGAAGTCTACCTGGGACACAGTTGACAAGAGAGAGATTAGACAGAGAAATATCACTGAAATATCTTGAAGAAGAAAACCTTAAAGCATATGAGAAATGTTTCACAGCTTTATATATCTGGTTATAAACTGTATCCTGAACAAAAACTTGAAGATGACATTTTTTAATGCATATATCAAAAAGGGCCTTTTTTATCCTTCCTTCAGCAGCATATACACTAAAAAGAATACGAGCTAGTCATTCACAGATGAAAAAATGTTAATTGCAAAGAAATATTTTTAAATGCTTACCATCTTAAAATACTCAGGATTATCTTTAATAAAGGATTTAGTTAATTAAAATGATTAAGTAAATTTCAAACAAAAGGATAATCAAATACTTCTTATTTCCTGGCAAATTTTTAAAGCTTAGAGTTACTCATGTTGATAACTGACAAATCAAGCACATTCCCACACTGAGATCAAAAATCATGTGACCCATTCCTGATGCTGCAGCACCCCAGTTGAGACACCATAAGTGTGTACCCATCAAGTCCTGACCAGACTCTTGGGTCATGATAGTCACAGGAGGGAGTCTAGGTGTTACAGCAGAACAACTTCCCAACTTCCTCTTTATTTAAGTATGTATGTATATATGTATGTACTTGGAAGAGGGTCTCACTATGCAGTTTAGACTCATAATGAGCCTCTTACTTCCACCCTCCCCAGCTCTGGGATTACAGGCATGCGCCACCATGCCCAGCCTCAGTGGCCAGCTCAGTGTGCCCAGGGACACAGCCAGTGTGGCCTGTGGTACCAGGGATGCAACCCTGGTCCCTCTGCCTAACCAGGTGCTTGATCTGCTGAGCTATCTCGCTGGGCCTCCAACTTCTCCATTTTAAATTATAGCATGTAACTAGCAAATATTTGTCACATTTTAATTTCATATAACAGCAATATGATTCCATGGGAAAAAAAATTCATCCACAAAAAGAGCATCAAGGTATGTGTATAAAAACATCTTTTGCAGCACTATATATAAAAAGAAAAGCAAACATAACTATCATAGAGGACTGGGTTAAGTAAATCATAGCAATCCATTCAACTGAAAATTCTATAACGCAATCTGGCCAATCTGTTTGGTTTCAGACAGAAGAATTTCATATCTGCACTAAATTTAAAACTTGCATATAGATCGTATGATGCTTATAATCTCATCTGTGAAGCCTATAAATTTAAATTCTGTTAATCTATAGAGCCATTAGATAGGTGTTGGTTATAACAAACTACCCTTCAGTTTAGCACCTTAAAATAGTGTTTTACTGTGTCTCCCATTTCTGTGGGCTACTGGAGTTGTTCCATCCTTAACACCTGGACTCACTCCCATGGCTATCATGATCTGAGAGTCTGGTCAGGACCAGATGGACACACTTTCATGAGGTCTCAACTGGGGAGCTGCAGTATGTGGAATAAATTCCATGATTCTTTACCTCAGGTGTCTGCCCACAGTTAGAAAACAGCACCCCCAGAGGCCAAGAGCAACAGCTGCTGGGCCATAGTGGAGCAAAGCTTCAAGTCACAGGAAGCTGTTCCCCTAAAATGTTCCTGGTCAAAGCACAACCCAAATTCAGGCTGGAGTCAAGAGGAGGAAGACAGCCTGTGCCTTCTGACAGAGCTGCAAAGACACTGTGCTCACGCTACGTTCACTCCTGTGCCTCTGCACAGCCACCTTTGCCCCCATCTTTAAGTATTCTGAATGTTATTGAAGAGACTATCCGCATGATCGTGTGTCCTTCATGCCTCACCATAGTGTGTGCCGCGTCTGTCTAGGATTCCAGTGAGCTCTTGACACCTCACTCGAAGCAGTACCAGGTCCAGTATGTTACATCTTCAATGGGTAGGTCCAGGCGCTGCCAACCCCAGAGGCCCCATTTTCTACTCTATCTGAATTCGCTTTGGACACGGAAATAGTGCCATGGCATTGGCAAAGGAACGCTGTCATAACCTTTATCATTTTATTTCCATGCATTAGCCAGCCATTTACACTGAAAATAAGGACAGAAAGAAAATGGAAAGAAAGAGAGGCACGAAATTCTTTTTCTTTTCAGTCTTCCTCACTCGTCAGTAATCCAGAGGCGTTCTTAGAAACTCCCTGAGAAGTGACATGCAAACAGGTGAATCAGTTCTGTGCATCCCGTCCACTGTCCCGATAACAATGACGTGTGTATGCCTGTCCACCCTAAGTAATACGGGCAGGTAATTTCAGGGATTTTGAATACAAGTTCAATGCCCTTATATTTGCATCTTAGGACCAACGCTGCACCACAGAAAGAGAAATAGCCGGGCGTGGTGGCGCATGCCTGTAATCCCAGCACTCGGGAGGCTGAGGCAGGAGGATTGTTGTGAGTTCGAGACCAGCCTGAGCTACAAAGTGAGCTTAAGGCCAGCCTGAACTGCATAGTGAGACCCTGTCTCAAAAAGACAAAAAAAAATAAATAAATAAAAAAAAATAAATAAACTTATGCTAATAATTTAAAATTTTGATTTTTTTTCTTTACTTAGAATAATATTAAATAGCAAACACTAAAATGTATTGAGCTACCAAATGCACAGGAAAAACAACTATTTATATTTTAGTACCGTCAAAGGCACTTTTTTTTTTTTTTACTCTGAGGAGAACTAAAACTCTCCT